>WBZZ01004346.1:70000-75000 GCA_019918135.1 Paulinella micropora | reverse complement strand
AGCAAGCAAGTAAGTAAGTAAGTAAGTAAGTAAGTATGTAAAGTAAAATAAGTAAGGAAGTAAGTAAGTTAGTGAGTAAATTAGTAAATAAGTAAGTAAGAAAGTAAGTAAGTAAAGTAAGTAAAGTAAGTAGGTAAGTAAGTAAGTAAGTAAGTAAGTAAGTAAGTAAAGTAAGTAAGTAAAGTAAGTAAGTAAAGTAAGTAAGTAAAGTAAGTAGGTAAAGTAGGTAAGTAAGTAAGTAAGTAAGTAAGTAAGTAAGTAAAGTAAGTAAGTAAGTAAGTAAGTAAGTAAGTAAAGTAAGTAAGTAAGTAAGTAAGTAAGTAAGTAAGTAAAGTAAGTAAGCAAGTAAGTAAGCAAAGTAAGCAAAGTAAGTAGTAAAGTAAGTAAAGTAAGTAAGTAAGTAAGTAAGTAAGTAAAGCAAGTAAAGTAAGTAAGTAAGTAAGTAAGTAAGTAAGTAAGTAAGTAAAGTAAGTAAAGTAAGTAAAGTAAGTAAAGTGAGTAAAGTAAGTAAAGTAAGTAAAGTAAGTAAGAAAGTAAGTAAGTAAGTAAGTAAGTAAGTACAATAAGTAAGTAAGTAAGTAAGTAAGTAAGTAAGTAAGTAAAGTAAGTAAGTAAGTAAGTAAGTAAAGTAGTAAAGTAAAGTAAGTAAGTAAGTAAGTAAGTAAGTAAGTAAGTAAGTGAGTGAGTAAGTGAGTAAGTAAGTAAAGTAAAGTAAAGTAAAGTTAGTAAGTAAGTAAGTAAGTAAGTAAGTAAGTAAGTAAGTAAGTAAGTAAGTAAGTCAGTCAGTAAGTAAGTTAAGTTAAGTAAGTTAAGTTAAGTAAGTAAGTAAGTAAGTAAGTAAGTAAGTAAAGTAAAGTAAGTAAAAAGGATAACAGAACACCTAACGGATTGTGACGAAAGATTAAGATGACGGATTGACGACTTGAACGAATGATTGACAGACTTGAAATTCTTTTCTGTTCTGTGTCTGTGTGTATGTGTGTACATAGTTGTATATATATATATACATATATATAATTATATATATATGTATATATATATGCATGTATGTATGAAGTAAGTAAGTAAGTAAGTAAGTAAGTAAGTAAGAAAGTAAGTAAGTAAAGTAAGTAAAGTAAGTAAGTAAGTAAGTAAGTAAGTAAGTAAGTAAGTAAGTAAGTAAGTAAGTAAGTAAGTAAGTAAGGAAGTAAGTAAAGTAGGTAAAGTAAGTAAAGTAGGTAAAGTAAGTAAGTAAGTAAGTAAGTAAGTAAGTAAGTAAGTAAGTAAAGTAAGTAAGCAAAGTAAGTAAGCAAAGTAAGCAAAGTAAGTAAAGTAAGTAAGTAAGTAAGTAAGTAAGTAAGTAAGTAAAGTAAGTAAAGTAAAGTAAGTAAGTAAGTAAGTAAGTAAAGTAAGTAAAGTAAAGTAAGTAAGTAAGTAAGTAAGTAAGTAAGTAAGTAAGTAAGTAAGTAAGTAAGTAAGTAAGTAAAGTAAGTAAAGTAAGTAAAGTGAGTAAATAAGTAAAGTAAGTAAGTAAGTAAGTAAGTAAGTAAGTAAGTAAGTAAGTAAGTCAGTAAAGGAAGTAAGTAAGTACAGTAAGTAAGTAAGTAAGTAAGTAAGTAAGTAAGTAAGTGAAGTAAGTAAAGTAAGTGAAGTAAGTAAAGTAAGTGAAGTAAGTAAGTAAGTAAGTAAGTAAGTAAGTAAGTAAGTAAGTAAAGTAAGTAAAGTAAAGTAAAGTAAAGTAAAGTAAAGTAAAGTAAAGTAAGTAAGTAAGTAAAGTAAGTAAGTAAGTAAGTAAGTAAAGTCAGTAAGTAAGTAAAGTAGTAAAGTAAGTAAGTAAGTAAGTAAGTAAGTAAGTAAGTAAGTGAGTAAGTAAGTAAAGTAAAGTAAAGTTAGTAAGTAAGTAAATAAGTAAGTAAGTAAGTAAAAGTAAGTAAGTAAGTAAGTAAGTAAGTAAGTAAGTAAGTAAGTAAGTAAAGTAAAATAAGTAAGTAAGTCAGTAAAGGAAGTAAGTAAGTACAGTAAGTAAGTAAGTAAGTAAGTAAGTAAGTAAGTAAGTGAAGTAAGTAAAGTAAGTGAAGTAAGTAAAGTAAGTGAAGTAAGTAAGTAAGTAAGTAAGTAAGTAAGTAAGTAAGTAAAGTAAGTAAGTAAGTAAAGTAGGTAAGTAGGTAAGTAATCAAGTAAGTAAGTAAGTAAGTAAGTAAGTAAGTAAGTAAGTAAGTAAGTAAAGTAAGTAAGTAAGTAAGTAAGTAAGTAAGTAAGTAAGTAAGTAAAGTAAGTATGTAAGTATGTAAGTAAGTAAAGAAGTAAGTAAGTAAGTAAGTAAGTAAGTAAGTAAAGCAAAGTAAAGTAAGCAAGTAAGTAAAGTAAGTAAAGTAAGTAAGTAAGTAAAGTAAGTAAAGTAAGTAAAGTAAGTAAAGTAAGTAAAGTAAGTAAAGTAAGTAAAGTAAGTAAAGTAAGTAAAGTAAGTAAAGTAAGTAAAGTAAAGTAAGTAAAGTAAAGTAAAGTAAGTAAAGTAAGTAAAGTAAGTAAAGTAAGTAGTAAAGTAAAGTAAGTAGTAAAGTAAAGTAAGTAGTAAAGTAAAGTAAAGTAAAGTACAGTAACGTAAAGTAAAGTAAAGTAAAGTAAAGTAAAGTAAAGTAAAGTAAAGTAGTAAAATAAAGTTAAGTAAGTAAGTAAGTAAGTAAGTAAGTAAGTAAGTTAGTAAGTAAGTAAGTAAGTATAAGTAAGTATAAGTAAGTATAAGTAAGTATAAGTACCAACAGCGCCAGCAATTGCGTTGGGGAGCAATCCTACATATATACATACATACATACACATACACATACTTACTTACCTACTTGCTTGCTTGCTTACTTACTTACTTGCTTGCTTACTTATTTACTTACTTACTTACTTACTTACTTTCCAGTTGAAGATGCTCTGCAGTGTCGCGTTGTGCGTCTTGACTGTGGAGCAAAGCCGAGTCTCCACCCCCAGCACCTCGCCCTTTCTCACCTGTTCACATTCAAGTGTCAAAACGTTCAAACTTTGATCTCTGAGTCATCGTTCCCCTTCAATCTAAGTTAATGATACGACAAATCTGAAGCCAGCATTAGAAAGCTTAGGACAAGAGCTTTCCAACGGTGTGCGCTGCATTTCCGTATCTCAAATAATTGATTGAGAAAGATGAGGTCAAAGACCTGTCTCTCGCTTGAATGCTTCAAGTATTCGGTGTCCACTTGGTCCTTGCCTTCGTCCAGCTTGGACGGCATCTTGTACATCTGCAGCTTGTGCTCCAAATTCTCCACAACCGCACCTTTCGTGCACACATACACATACACACACACACACACACACGCACACACACACACACGCATGCGCATATACATAAAACATATACATATACATCACCTGCAGCACATAAACACATGCACTGCCTATGCATCGCCTTCTCTTTGTTTTTATTCACGATTGTTCTTGTTCTTTTCCTTTCATTGTTGGTATTCATTTCTCGTTGGTCCCACGCTTCAAATTCGCATGCACATCCCTACGAGTGGCAAGTATTTCAAGAACTCGGTACAGAAATGTTTGCGCAATAGTAAAATTATGCGGCTAGCCACAAATTTGACGCGTTTTGCGGGCGAGCCGGGCCGGCAAGCCCGCAAAACACGTCAAATTTGGCGCGCCGCATGTGTAGTTTTATCGGTAACCTGACCACATTTTGTGGAGGTGACCGATAAAAAATCCATGTACATGTACACACACACCTTCAGGCGAGGCGAGGGGCAGGAAGGAGAAGGAGAATGGAGGGTTCTTTTTGGCGGAGGAGCTGGTGGAGATGTGGGAAAAGAAGAGGAGGACGTGACACTGCTGGAATATAGCAGGGTCCAAGGCGCAACCCACAACCTGGTGATGATAATGATGATGATGATGATGACGATGATGATGATGTTGGTAATAATGATGTTGGTAATAATGATGATAATGATAATAGTGATAATAATAATAATGGTAATAATAATACTTATCTAATAAAAATACTAATAAAAATACTAATAGTAGTAGTAGTAGAGTAGTAGTAGTAGTAGTAGTAGTAGTAGTACTAGTCGTAGTAGCAGAAGCAGCAATAGCAGAAGTACCTCATTGCAGGTGGGGTTGTTATGCAGGAGCGATACTAGTAGTAGTAGTAGTAGTAGTAGTAGTAGCAGTAGCAGTAGCAGCAGTAGCAGTAGTAGTAGTAGTAGTAGTAGTAGTAGTAGTAGTAGTAGTAGTAGTAGTAGTAGTAGTAGTAGTAGTGCAGTAGTAGTAGTGCAGTAGTAGTAGTAGCAGTAGCATTAGCAGCAGCAGTATTATTATTATTATTATTATTATTATTATTATTATTATTATTATTATTATTATTATTATTATTCCTATTCTTCTTCTTATTATCATTATTGATATTATTATTATTATTATTATTATTATTATTATTATTATTATTATCAGTAGTAGTAGTAGTAGTAGTAGTAGTAGTAGTAGTAGTAGTAGTAGTAGTAGTAGTAGTAGTAGTGGTAAGTGTAGCAGTTTTTGTAGAAGTGCTCGCAACAGATAGATAGATAGATAGATAGATAGATAGATAGATAGATAGATAGATAGATAGATAGATAGATAGATAGATAGATAGATAGATGAAGAGAGACAAATCGATAGTAGAATGAGGTAAGAACTTCCCAAACACAAACAGATAGATAGATAGATGGATAGATAGATAGATATATAGATGGATGGATGGATGGATGGATGAGCATTGGTACCTCGTTGTAGGTGGGATTGTTGTTGTGGTAGTAGACAGACAGACAGACAGATAGATAGATAGATAGATAGATAGATAGATAGATAGATAGATAGATAGATAGATAGATAGATAGGTAGGTAGGTAGGTAGGTAGATAGATAGATAGATAGATAGATAGATAGATAGATAGATAGATAGATAGATAGATAGATAGATAGATAGATAGATAGATAGATAGATAGATAGAGATAGATAGATGGATGGAT
>WBZZ01004346.1:47500-50000 GCA_019918135.1 Paulinella micropora | reverse complement strand
TCGAGACTGTTCGACAGTCTAGTATAAACCGACAGAGCACTGTGGGTTTTATTCCGGGCTCAACAAGCGAGAAAGGGCACCCTGAGGGAACAGGATTGTGCTTCCCGTCGCTATTTCGGCATGTGACTTATAGGCGTATGGCTAGGCACACATAAGGCACCCCACCACGGGCCCAGCACACTCACACCATCCCCTAATTCTCTGTCTGTCGACAGATGGCACCCATTTCAAAAAATCAAGCCCAAGAGAGGGTCAGTGACACCTCAAGTGGCCTTGGTTCATTCCGTAGAGTAAGTGATAAGATCAACTGATGAAATATCGACTAATGTCAGAAAAAAGGAGCTTCTGATTTCGTCAACCAGGAAGTCTGTGGGTAAAGTATTAACCCGATGCCCAGCTAAGCCGTGATGTTTGCACGGAAGGGACTGATACAGGCAATACCAAAGCTCCCTAGTACCAGGCGGGGCCAGGGCTCGTTCCATAAAGCGCCCCTTGCAGAACGAGCTCCCACCTCCATTACAGAGGGCCCAGTAAGCAGATGGAGTTTCGAGACTGTTCGACAGTCTAGTATAAACCGACAGAGCACTGTGGGTTTTATTCCGGGCTCAACAAGCGAGAAAGGGCACCCTGAGGGAACAGGATTGTGCTTCCCGTCGCTATTTCGGCATGTGACTTATAGGCGTATGGCTAGGCACACATAAGGCACCCCACCACGGGCCCAGCACACTCACACCATCCCCTAATTCTCTGTCTGTCGACAGATGGCACCCATTTCAAAAAATCAAGCCCAAGAGAGGGTCAGTGACACCTCAAGTGGCCTTGGTTCATTCCGTAGAGTAAGTGATAAGATCAACTGATGAAATATCGACTAATGTCAGAAAAAAGGAGCTTCTGATTTCATCAACCAGGAAGTCTGTGGGTAAAGTATTAACCCGATGCCCAGCTAAGCCGTGATGTTTGCACGGAAGGGACTGATACAGGCAATACCAAAGCTCCCTAGTACCAGGCGGGGCCAGGGCTCGTTCCATAAAGCGCCCCTTGCAGAACGAGCTCCCACCTCCATTACAGAGGGCCCAGTAAGCAGATGGAGTTTCGAGACTGTTCGACAGTCTAGTATAAACCGACAGAGCACTGTGGGTTTTATTCCTAGATAGATAGATAGATAGATAGATAGATAGATAGATAGATAGATAGATAGATAGATAGATAGATAGATAGATAGATAGATAGATGAGATATCGACTAATGTCAGAAAAAAGGAGCTTCTGATTTCGTCAACCAAGGAAGTCTGTGGGTAAAGTATTAACCCGATGCCCAGATAGATAGATAGATAGATAGATAGATAGATAGATAGATAGATAGATAGATAGATAGATAGATAGATAGATAGATTGATAGATGTAGGCGTGGATCTCCTGACACAAACTTACCTAAATAGATAGATGGATAGATAGATAGATAGATAGATAGATAGATAGATAGATAGATAGATAGATAGATAGATAGATAGATAGATAGATAGATAGATAGATAGATAGATAGATGTACGCGTGGATCTCCTGGCACAAACTTACCTAAATAGATAGATAGAAGGATAGATAGATAGATAGATAGATAGATAGATAGATAGATAGATAGATAGATAGATAGAAGGATAGATAGATAGATAGAAGGATAGATAGATAGATGGATAGATAGATAGATAGATAGATAGATAGATAGATAGATAGATAGATAGATAGATAGATAGATAGATAGATAGATAGATGTAGGCGTGGATCTCCTGGCACAAACTTACCTAAATAGATAGATAGAAGGATAGATAGATAGATAGATAGATAGATAGATAGATAGATAGATAGATAGATAAATAGATAGATAGATAGATAGATGTAGGCGTGGATCTCCTGGCACAAACTTACCTAAATAAATAGATAGAAGGATAGATAGATAGATAGATAGATAGATAGATAGATAGATAGATAGATAGATAGATAGATAGATAGATAGATAGATAGATGATAGATAGATAGATAGATGTAGGCGTGGATCTCCTGGCACAAACTTACCTAAATAGATAGATGGATAGAAGGATAGATAGATAGATAGATAGATAGATAGATAGATAGATAGATAGATAGATAGATAGATGTAGGCGTGGATCTCCTGGCATAAACTTACCTAAATACATAGATAGAAGGATAGATAGATAGAAGGATAGATAGATATATAGATAGATAGATAGATAGATAGATAGATAGATAGATAGATAGATAGATAGAGATAGATAGAGATAGATAGATGTAGGCGTGGATCTCCTGGCGCAAACTTACCTTAATAGATAGATAGAAGGATAGATAGATAGATAGATAGATAGATAGATAGATAGATAGATAGATAGATAGATAGATAGATAGATAGATAGATAGATAGATAGATAGATAGATAGATAGATAGATGAACGCGTGGATCTCCTGGCACAAACTTACCTAAATAGATA
>WBZZ01004346.1:2500-5000 GCA_019918135.1 Paulinella micropora | reverse complement strand
TGGCCTGTGGTGCCACTTTCACACCCAGAGCCCGGAAATCTGGGTGGTGTAGAACCGGCCTTGTTTACTTACTTACTTACTTACTTACTTACATACCTATCTATCTATCTATCTATCTATCTATCTATCTATCTATCTATCTACCTACCTACCTACCTACCTACCTATCTATCTACCTACCTATCTATCTATCTATCTATCTTTCTATCTATCTATCTCTCTATCTATCTATCTATCTATCACTCCTGACCATGGCTGATGAAGTCGGGGCGTGATGCAAAGGGTTGATGAAGTCGGGGTTGTAGAAGGTAACTCACAACGAGCGTGAACTCCTGAAACCTCGACTTGCTCATGGCATCATCTCCTTAGGGCACACGCTCCTGGGGAGTGTTCTAGTGTTGTCCCGTATAGTTCAAAAGGGCTCGGCTACCTTTCGGCTTGAACTGGGCACAGACACCAACCACAGCGAGACAGTGGTTGGTGTGCAGCTTGGCCGGTGCTGAAAGTTCTTGTCCGGGGGTAGTATAGGAGGCAATGGCTTTTCAAGCTAAGCCACGCCCATAGATTAAACATATTAAACATATCTATCTATCTATCTATCTATCTATCTATCTATCTAGGTGACCTGGGCCTACGCCTCCCTATGCTAGGTGTTTACCCCTTTCCCTTCGGGTACTCTATCTATCTACCTATCTATCTATCTATCTATCTATCTATCTATCTATCTATCTGTCTGTCTGTCTGTCTGTCTGTCTGTCTGTCTGTCTATCTATCTATCTATCTATCTATACATAAGATATGTATCTATCTATCTGTTTGGGTGTTTACCCTTCCCTTTTGGGTACTCTACCTATCTACTATATGTATCTATCTATATAAGATATGTATCTATCTATCTGTTTCTTCTCGGCCTGCGCTTACCAATGCTGGGCTTATACTCATATATATATATTATATTATATATATATATATATTTATATATATATGCATGTGTGTGTATGTAATATATGTTATCTATATCTGTTTCTTCTCCTTCGGGTCTGCATCTACCTTCCTACCTACCTATCTATCTATCTATTTATAAAGCATACGTATATGATCTATGTGTACGTGCGCGTATGCGTATTTATTTTTATCGGTCACCTCCACAAAATATGGCTAGGTTACCGATAAAACTACGTATACGGCGCGCCAAATTTGACGTGTTTTGCGCGCCAGCCGTCTCGCCCGCAAAACACGCCAAATTTGTGGCTAGCAGCCGCATAAAATATACTTTTATATGTGTATGTGACAGGACTTGCTGTATCTCTGCTCTGAACCCGTTGGGAGTGCAGCAGGCCTTCTTGCCTCTACTACCCTTCGCAAGGGTAAACAAACAGTATCTCATATTATATTTTATTAGTCGCCTCCCAAAAAATGGTCAAGTTACCGATAAAACTACATATGCGGGCGCGCCAAATTTGACGTGTTTCGCGGGCTCACCGGGCCTCGCGGGCTCGCCGGCCCGGCTCGCCCGCAAAACACATCAAATTTGTGGCTAGCCGCATAATATACTACCATATATTGAATCTATCTACCTATCTATCCATCTTGAATCTCCGCTCTTAACCTGCTGAGAGTACCAGCAGACGTTTCTGCCTCTACCACCCCTTGGTAAACAAACAGTATGTCATATTATATTACATAGATTGCAACTATCTGTCTATCTGTCTGTCTATCTATCTATTTATCCATCTATCTATCTATCTACCTACCTACCTACCTACCTACCTACCTACCTACCTACCTAACTATCGTTCTATCTTTCTGTCTATTTATATTATATATATATGTGTATATATATATACATATATATATATATATACCTATCTATTTATCCACTTGTAGGTTCCTATGATGGTGTCTATCGGTTCCGTTCAGGCCAAGGCAGTGGTATATCTATCTATCTATCTATCTATCTATCTATTTATCCATCCATCTATCTATCTATCTATCTATCTTTCTTTCTTTCTTTCTTTCTTTCTTTCTTTTCTATCTTTTTTTCTATCTATATTTCTTATCTATCTATCTATCTTTCCTTCTTTCTTTCTTTCTTTCTTTCCATCTATCTATTTATGTCTCCGGATATGCAGCGCTGATAGACTAAACAAACGTATCTATCTATCTATCTATCTATTTATCTATCTATCTATCTATCTATCTATCTATCTACCTACCTACCTACCTACCTATGTATCTATCTATAATATATCCATCTACCTACCTACCTACCTACCTACCTACCTACCTACCTATCCATCGATCTATTTACTATCTACCTACATGTGTTTCAAGGCCAAGTCGTCGCGCGCAAGACTGCTCCCGCTAACAGCCGTCTATCTACCTACCTACCTATCTACCTATCTATCTATCTATCTATCTATCTATCTATCTATCTAATCTATCTATCTACCTGCAGGTGCTTGAAGGCCAGATAGTTGTACGCAAGATGCTAGCGCTG
>WBZZ01004345.1:42500-63492 GCA_019918135.1 Paulinella micropora | reverse complement strand
AACCCAGATAGGATGAAGATAGGATTAACATGAAGCCGAAATGGAGCCGAGTTGGAACAGGTCAACTCAGCCCCATCTCGGCTCAATGTGAATCCTATCTTCAACCCATCTCGGTACTGTTTCCTCCGAATGCTCACCTCAACAAGATCACCAAACCGGAACTGGAAGCCCCCAGGCATTTACTCGGCAGGAAATTCGGCGAAAATGGGCTAACCAGGAAACCAGACCCAAACCAACAGCCAAGAAAAACGAGCCAACCAACAATCCAACAGACAACCCCACAACCTGCCTGGCCGAACCCCTACCGAGTAAATTCCCAGTTGAGAGTTGCGCATATCCCGGTGACCGCCCTCCCCAAGCGGTCACCTTCGTGGGGAGAGGCCCAACCACCTCCTCTTCCCATGGAGTGCCATCTTGTGCACCCCTCCAGAATAATAATAATAATAATAATAATAATAATCTCTCTCTCTCTCTACATATATATATATAGCTGGCTTTCAGTCTATGTAAAATATAGGTGAGCGCGAAGGCAGCCAGCAACTGCGTAATATTGCTAATAATAATAATAATAGTAATAGTAATAGTAATAATAATAATAATAATAATAATAATAAATAATAATAATAATAATAATAATAATAATAATAATAATAATAATAATAATAATAATAATAATAATAATAATAATAATAATAATAATAGTGTATCTCCTGCCAATTGCTGAGCCAAAAGGCCATGTGCATCCAATCCTCCATTCCATAAGGAAAGTCTCCACACCAATCGGTGGAATAAAGGAAGTGACGGCAAAGAACATTACTCTAGGAGCTTTATACCAATCAGCCCATGGAAAGGACCGATGGCCTATGTACTCCCTAATAATAATAATAATAATAATAATAATAATAATAATAATAATAATAATAATAATAATAGTGCTTCTCTGTCAATGGCTGATGCAAATCTGCACATGTGCCTCCATCGTCTCACCCGTACTAAGGGGAGTACGAAGAATTGACGATAGGCTCTAATGACAACCCCGCAAGGGCAGTTCCAACACTTCCAGACGGACCGGTATGTTCAATGAAGATACCGGTGGCACCGACGGGAATCGAACTGGCGACAGGGCACCGATGGTAGAACTTGACCACTGGGCTATCACGGTGTCCATAATAATAATAATAATAATAATAATAATAATAATAATAATAATAATAATAATAATAATAATAATAGTGTATCTCCTGCCAATTGCTGAGCCAAAAGGCCATGTGCATCCAGTCCTCCATTCCATAAGGAAAGTCTCCACACCAATCGGTGGAATAAAGGAAGTGACGGCATAGAACATTACTCTAGGAGCTTTATACCAATCAGCCCATGGAAAGGACCGATGGCCTATGTACTCCCTAAATAATAATAATAATAATAATAATAATGTATGTATGTATCTCCTGCCAATTGCTGAGCCAAAAGGCCATGTGCATCCAGTCCTCCATTCCATAAGGAAAGTCTCCACACCAATCGGTGGAATGAAGGAAGTGACGGCATAGAACATTACTCTAGGAGCTTTAAACCAATCAGCCCATGGAAAGGGACCGATGGCCTATGTACTCCCTAATAATAATAATAATAATAATAATAATAATAATAATAATAATAATAATAATAATAATAATAATAATAATAATAATGATAAACCGGAAAGATCGATGGAACCAGTGGCCTCGCTGCCGGTGACAATTGTCATCTTGACTGTTCTGCCTGTTCCCTCTCTCAATTGCTAGTCCTTGGCATGACGCAAACTGCCCGTCCTTGGCATGACCTTAAACGGCCGGTCCTCGCATGACTTGAAACTGCCCCGGGGATAGATAGAAAGATAGATATAATAATAATAATAATAATAATAATAATAATAATAATAATAATAATAATAATAATAATAATAATAATAATAATAATAATAATAATAGTGCTTCTCTGTCAATGGCTGATGCAAATCTGCACATGCGCCTCCATCGTCTCACCCGTGAGGGGAGTACGAAGAATTGACGATAGGCTCTAATAACACCCCCGCACGGGCAGTTCCAACACTTCCAGACGGACCAGTATGTTCAATGAAGATACCGGTGGCACCGACGGGAATCGAACTGGCGACAGGGCCCCGATGGTAGAACTTGACCACTGGGCTATCACGGTGTCCAAATAATAATAATAATAATAATAATAATAATAATAGTGCTTCTCTGTCAATGGCTGATGCATTTCTGCACATGCGCCAATAATAATAATAATAATAATAATAATAATAATAATAATAATAATAATAATAATAATAATAATAATAATAATAATAATAATAATAATAATAATAATAATAATAATAATAATAATAATAATAATAATAATAATAATAATAATAATAATCAGCCCAATGGCCTCAAGGCGTTAAACTGTGACGCCAACTCATAACCCTTTGGTGGTAGATGCTGGGGAGGAGGGTCGTTGCGCGCGTAAAAGATCTTAAACTCCGCATATGCTGGTTGATAGCCCAGGACCCAGCAGACACCAGATTGTTATGGGTGGGGTTTCGAGGCAGCTCTAGCAACCGCGCTTGGTGTATGCACTTGCACATTCGGTGACGTCTTGCAAGAGGTTGCTGGGACTGCGGAATAACCTCGGCTTAGTGCAGTCTTGCCCTCAGGAGCTCCATCGGTGGCCCCGATCATCAGGCGAGAGACTGACACGGGGGGGTGGAGGACCTCGAACAAGGGTATTGGAGGCTTATGTCCGTTGAGGATATGCCATTAGCTGCATCAGTACGCCATAATAATAATAATAATAATAATAATAATAATAATAATAATAATAATAATAATAGTGTATCTCCTGCCAATTGCTGAGCCAAAAGGCCATGTGCATCCAGTCCTCCATTCCATAAGGAAAGTCTCCACACCAATCGGTGGAATAAAGGAAGTGACGGCATAGAACATTACTCTAGGAGCTTTATACCAATCAGCCCATGGAAAGGACCGATGGCCTATGTACTCCCTAATAATAATAATAATAATAATAATAACAATAATAATACAGGGCAGTGTGAGCGCGGAGGCAGCCAGCAATGGCGGCGTTCATATCTATCTATCTATCTATCTATCTATCTATCTATCTATCTATCTATCTATCTATCTATATATCTATCTATCTATCTATCTATCTATCTATCTATCTATCTATCTATCTAGCTATCTATCTTCATCACTTACTCCACGGAGCGAACCAAGGCCACTTGAGGTGTCACTGACCCTCCCTTGGGCTTGGTTTTTTTGAAATGGGTGCCATCTGTCGACAGACAGAGAATTAGGGGATGGTGTGGGTGTGCTGGGCCCGTGGTGGGTGCCTTATGTGTGCCTAGCCATATTATTACGCCTATAAATCACATGCTGAAATAGCGACGGGAAGCACAATCCTGTTCCCTCAGGGTGCCCTTTCTCGCTTGTTGAGCCCGGAATAAAACCCACAGTGCTCTGTCGGTTTATACTAGACTGTCGAACAGTCTCGAAACTCCATCTGCTTACTGGTTCCTCTGTAATGGAGGTGGGAGCTCGTTCTGCAAGGGGCGCTTATGGAACGAGCCCTGGCCCCGCCTGGTACTAGGGAGATTGGTATTGCCTGTATCAGTCCCTTCCGTGCAAACATCACGGCTTAGCTGGGCATCGGGTTAATACTTTACCCACAGACTTCCTTGGTTGACGAAATCAGAAGCTCCTTTTTTCTAACATTAGTCGATATCTCATCTATATCTATCTATCTATCTATCTATCTATCTATCTATCTTTCGAGCCTAGTGCTCCTTCTCAGCCCGCTACGCCGATTGGCGTTCAGGTATCTATCTATATACATATCTAGCTAGCTACCTATCTATCCATGTACAATGTTAATATAGGGCAATGGTGCGGTGAGCGCGGAGGCAGCGAGCACCCGCCTTCAGGTATCTATCGATCTATCTATGTATCTAGCTGGCTATCTACCTGTGTAAAATAGGGCAGCGAGGGTGTGGCGAACGCGGAGGCAGCCAGCGGCAGCGTTCAGGTATCTATCTATCTATATGTAATATACATATATATAGCTAGTTAGCTGTCTATGTAAAATATTAATATAGGGCGATGGTGCGGTGAGCGCGGAGGCAGCAAGCACCGGCCTTCAGGTATCTATCTATCTATCTATCTATCTATCTATCTATCTATCTATCTATCTATCTATCTAGCTGGCCATGTACCTGTAGATAGAAAATACGCCCCCAGCGGCGTTGGCGGCGTCATCATCGTCTAGTTCCCAAGCCGCAACAGGATCCCCTCTGCCACCAAGTAGCATCCCAGCCATGGAATTTGAGGGATGGCCGCCAGAAATAGGTAGTTTTGTAGCAGTAACGGAGGATGAGGGTAGAGAGGGAGTAGAGGAACTGTTTAGGGACGGAGCGGTAAGAGCATGGAATGTGGGAAAGTAGCACGTTGTTGGGTAGATCAAGATGAACTATGGTAGAATTGATAATGTACGGCACTCCGGATCGAAATACGCTAACGGGCACATATGGTCCTGCCCGATGTAATAGAAGTGGATTGTGGAGTTTTAGAGTTAATGGAAGCGAATCCAAGGCAAGGATGTCTGTATATACTTGGAATGATTGCCGAGCTTTCGATTTTTGGCTTACAGCAGAACGCAAAATCCCAGCAGATAGCCAGGAAACAATCCGAGGGATTCTAGATGAGCTGGAAATTCCAATTGACAGCATGCGCAGTATGTTTAGAGGGGGGGGGGTTGCATTAAAGTAGCTATATAGCCGAACTCCACAGGAGACGTAGGGTAGCACTCTTTCATGCCGTGGCTTTATTGCTGTAGTAATATTCGTTTAAGTAATAATGGGGGGTGAAGAGAGAAAGGAAGGTAGAGCAAGAGAGAAAGGGAGACAGGGAGGGATGAAGAGAGAAAGTGACACAGAGCAAGAGGGTGTGTTTAGTATTAATAAGCTGTGACACCATTTTAAGTTTAAACTTGGAGGCACGTACATAAGTGGATGTGTGCCACAGGGAAGGGCGAGGATGGGGCCTTTCTCATTTTTTTCTTATGTAATTATTAATATTAAGAATAATATATTATTAATATTAATATTAATAATACGAATAAATTAAATAAGTAGTACTATTATTATTTAATATTAATATTGTAGTAATATAATATTATTATCAATGATTTATTGAATACAATATTTTTGAAAATCAAAACCGGGTCATGCCTTTTCTTTTTGTTTCTCATCGACATAACCCTGTTTGTTGTGCTTTGGCAGCGGACGAGCTCAACATCGACTCTGTGCCTCACGACCCTCTACGACAAACCGTTTGAAGGCCGGGATCCAGGACGTACGTTCCCTCTATCCGTTGCTGTTTCTTGTTGCGCTTGTCTGCTCTGTTGTATCTACCCCTACAAATGCCATTGGTTGAGTTTGTGTGTAGTCATCAAGGCGGAGATGCTGCGCGTCTACAGGATGCAAGCAACGCGGTTGACACTGATCAACCAGGAGAGGTTGAAATTTGGAAGTATGGATAAAACGCCCACAACACGGAATGTACCATATAGTTTCAGTTCACAAATTTCAGAGGGCGTTTAGTGAAAACCTACAACAACAAGTGCCTTGTACTATTACAGAGAATCGACAGAATGGAAATGGAGAGGGAAAATATGCTCACAGTCCTCCGTTCCGGCTTTGAGGTTAGTTCTCTCTCTCTCTCCCTCTCTCTCTCTCTCTCTCTCTCTTCTCTCTCTCTCTCTGTCTCTCTCTCCTCTCTCTCTCTCTCTGTCTCTCTCTCTGTCTCTCTCTCTCTCCTGTCTCTCTCTCTACTACTGTCTCTCTCTCCTCTCTCTCTCTCTCTCTGTCTCTCTCTCTCTCTCTCTCCCTCTGACTCTCTCTCTACTACTACTACTACAACCACTACTACTACTACTACTACTACTACTACTATTATTATTATCATTATTACTATTACTTACTACTACTACTACTACTACTACTACTATTATTATTATTATTATTATTATTATTTTCAGGCTTTGCCTTGTATTTTTTTTTTTTTTTTTTTTTGCTCTGTTTCTTTTTTTCCCTTCACATTTTCTATCTTGTGTGCTCAGGCTGCTACTTTTTTTATAATTCATCGTTTATTTTTCTTGCCTGATGTATGTTGTTGGTTTTTATCCTTGTTATTCCGGCAGTGCGCTTACTTTCCTTCATTCTTTCAGGCTTTGCCTTGTTATTTTTTTTGTTGCTCTGTTTCTTTTTTTTCCCTTCACATTTTCTATCTTGTGTGCTCAGACTGCTTCTTTTTTTATAATTCATCGTTTATTTTTCTTGCCTGATGTATGTTGTTGGTTTTTATCCTTGTTATTCCGGTGACGCGCTAACTTCCCTTCATTTTTTCAGGCTTTGCATTGTATTTTTTTTTGTTACTCTGTTTCTTTTTTTTCCTTCACATTTGCTATCTTGTGTGCTCAGATTCCTTCTTTTTTTATAATTCATTGTTATTTTTCTTGCCTGATGTATCTTGTTGGTTTTTATCCTTGTTATTCCGGCAGTGCGCTTACTTTCACTCATTCTTTCAGGCTTTGCCTTGTTTTTTTTTTTTTGTTGCTCTGTTTCTTTTTTTTCCCTTCACATTTTCTATCTTGTGTGCTCAGACTGCTTCTTTTTTTATAATTCATCGTTTATTTTTCTTGCCTGATGTATGTTGTTGGTTTTTATCCTTGTTATTCCGGCGGCGCGCTTACTTCCCTTCATTTTTTCAGGCTTTGCCTTGTATTTTTTTTTTACATAACATACATACATAACATACATACATAGCATACATACATAACATACATACATAACATACATACATAACATACATACATAACATACATACATACATACATTCATACATTACATACATTACATACATTACATACATTACATACATTACATACATATGAACATACATACATACATACATACATACATTCATACATACATTCATACATACATTCATACATACATTCATACATACATACGCTACTAGGACGTTCGACTAGGTAGGGTACAAATGTTGTTCCCTGCCCTTTCGAACTCCCTCCCCCCCTCTCTCTCTCTCTCTCTCTCTCTAAACTGGTCATCCTCTCTAAATCCATTATTACCACAGACTGGGAGAGGATGATGGATTTTGAGAGGTTAACACTAGCCACGAATTGCTTGCTACTTACTACTTAATAATAATAATAATAATAATAATAATAATACACTTCCTCTAAGGCATACTGATGCAGCTGATGGCACGATCCGTTTCCGGACATGAGCCTCCATGCCCTTGTTCGAGGTGCTCCATCCCCACCTAGTCAGTCTCTCGACTGATTATAGGGGCCACCAATGGAGCTCCTGAGGGCAAGACTACACTAAGCCGAGGTTATTCCGCAGTCCCAACAACCTCTTGCAAAACTTTGCCGCATGTGCAAGTGCGTACACCAAGCATGGTTGCTAGAACTACCTCAAAACCCCACCCATAACAATTTGGTATCCGCTGGGTCCACGGGCTATCAACCGGCATAGCGGAGTTTAAGATCCTCGACAGGCGCCCAACGACCCTCCTCCCCAGCATCATCCACCAAATGGTTTTGAGTTAGCATCACAGTTTAACGCCGTAAGGCCATTGGGCTGAATAATAATAATAATAATAATAATGCTTCTCTGTCAATGGCTGATGCATTTCTGCACATGCGCCTCCATCGTCTCACCCGTGAGGGGAGTACGAAGAATTGACGATAAGCTCTAATGACACCCCCGCAAGGGCAGTTCCAACACTTCCAGACGGACCGGTATGTTCAATGAAAATACTGGTCCAGACGGACCGTATGTTCAATGAAAATACTGGTGGCACCGACGGGAATCGAACTGGCGACAGGGCCCAGATGGTAGAACTTGACCACTGGGCTATCACGGTGCCCAATAATAATAATAATAATAATAATAATAATAATAATAATAATAATAATAATAATAATAATAATAATATTAATAGTGCTTCTCTGTCAATGGCTGATGCATTTCTGCACATGCGCCTCCATCGTCTCACCCGTGAGGGGAGTACGAAGAATTGACGATAGGCTCTAATGACACCCCCGCAAGGGCAGTTCCAACACTTCCAGACGGACCGGTATGTTCAATGAAAATACTGGTCCAGACGGAGCGGTATGTTCAATGAAAATACTGGTGGCACCGACGGGAATCGAACTGGCGACAGGGCCCAGATGGTAGAACTTGACACTGGGCTATCACGGTGTCCAAAATAATAATAATAATAATAATAATAATAATAATAATAATAATAATAATAATAATAATAATAATAATAATAATAATAATAATAATAATAATAATAATAATAATAATAATAATAATAATAATAATAATAATAATAATAATAATAATAATAATAATAATAATAATAGTGCTTCTCTGTCAATGGCGAATGCATTTCTGCACATGTGCCTCCATCGTCTCACCCGCGAGGAAAGTACGAAGATTTGACGATAGGCTCTACTGACACCCCCGCAAGGCAGACAGACCAATACTTTCAAAGAAAATATCCTTTGAAAATACTGGCACCGACGGGAATCGAACTGGCGACAGGTCCCAGATGGTAGACCTTAACCACTTGGCTATCGCGGTGCCACAATAATAATAATAATAATAATAATAATAATAATAATAATAATAATAATAATAATAATAATAATAATAATAATAATAATAATAATAATAATAATAATAATAATAGTGTATCTCCTGCCAATTGCTGAGCCAAAAGGCCATGTGCATCCAGTCCTCCATTCCATAAGGAAAGTCTCCACACCAATCGGTGGAATAAAGGAAGTGACGGCATAGAACATTACTCTAGGAGCTTTATACCAATCAGCCCATGGAAAGGACCGATGGCCTATGTACTCCCTAAGTAATAATAATAATAATAATAATAATAATAATAATAATAATAATAATAATAATAATAATAATAGTGCTTCTCTGTCAATGGCTGATGCATTTCTGCACATGCGCCTCCATCGTCTCACCCGTGAGGGGAGTACGAAGAATTGACGATAGGCTCTAATGACACCCCCGTAAGGGCAGTTCCAACACTTCCAGACGGACCGGTATGTTCAATGAAAATACTGGTGGCACCGACTGGAATCGATCTGGCGACAGGGCCCAGATGGTAGAACGTGACCACTGGGCTATCACGGTGTCCAATAATAATAATAATAATAATAATAATAATAATAATAATAATAATAATAATAATAATACTATGTCTGAGGCGTACTGATGCAGCTAATGGCATATCCTCAACGGACATAAGCCTCCAATACCCTTGTTCGAGGTCCTCCACCCCCCCGTGTCAGTCTCTCGCCTGATGATCGGGGCCACCGATGGAGCTCCTGAGGGCAAGACTGCACTAAGCCGAGGTTATTCCGCAGTCCCAGCAACCTCTTGCAAGACGTCACCGAATGTGCAAGTGCATACACCAAGCGCGGTTGCTAGAGCTGCCTCGAAACCCCACCCATAACAATCTGGTGTCTGCTGGGTCCTGGGCTATCAACCAGCATATGCGGAGTTTAAGATCTTTTACGCGCGCAACGACCCTCCTCCCCAGCATCTACCACCAAAGGGTTATGAGTTGGCGTCACAGTTTAACGCCTTGAGGCCATTGGGCTGGAACTCTGTTTAGCAAGTGTGACTAGGTTTTTTCATCGGGATTTCCCTCAAATATGTCACAGTCAACACTCCAAGGCAGATTTACTATATCTGAATAATAATAATAATAATAATAATAATAATAATAATAATAATAATGATAATAATAATAATAATGTATGTTTTGCCAATTGCTGAGCCAAAAGGCCATGTGCATCCAGTCCTCCATTCCATAAGGAAAGTCTCCACACCAATGGGTGGAATAAATAGAACATTACTCTTGGAGCTTTATACCAATCAGCCCACGGAAAGGAACCGATGGTCTATGCGCTCCCTAAATAATAATAATAATAATAATAATAATAATAATAATAATAATAATAATAATAATAATAATAATAATAATAATAATAATAATAATAGTGCTTCTCTGTCAATGGCTGATGCATTTCTGCACATGCGCCTCCATCGTCTCACCCGTGAGGGGAGTACGAAGAATTGACGATAAGCTCTAATGACACCCCCGCAAGGGCAGTTCCAACACTTCCAGACGGGCCGGTATGTTCAATGAAAATACTGGTCCGGGTCCGGACCGGTATGTTCAATGAAAATACTGGTGGCACCGACGGGAATCGAACTGGCGACAGGGCCCAAATGGTAGAACTTGACCACTGGGCTATCACGGTGTCAATAATAATAATAATAATAATAATAATAATAATAATAATAATAATAATAATAATAATAATAATAATAATAATAATAATAATATTGATCTGTCATGGCTGAGCCCGAGGGCCATGCGCCTCCATCCCTCGACCCAACAGGGACTACAGTGAGTATGTTGGGGAGGGAAGAGTGACTCTAACCATCCTGCACAGAAGGCCCCAAAAGGAATTCCCTACTACCCGCACAGTGTCGGGTACCTTGCAGGAAATCAACTACAAATGATTTATCTTCTCCGCGTGAGAGCTCCACGAGACTGGGTAGGTCCCGCATGGAGGTACTCACAGGGGTAGCAGACATTTCATGCGGTCTGCCAGCGCATGAGGACGTTTTGTGGTAAGTATCTGGGACGCCTCGAAACCCGTCACCACCCCTAGATCGCGGAATGTAAATACCCCTTTGATCCCACGTGGTGTATGTCTTATAGAAAACAACACAACGACATGGCCTCGGAACCAACACAACAACATAGCCTCGGAACCCACATCGACATAGCCTCGGAACCCACACAACAACCTCGGAACCAACACAACAACATAGTCGGAACCAACACAACAACATAGCCTCGGAGCCAACAGAACGACATAGCCTCGAAACCAGTGGGAAGAGGCCCAACCACCTCCTCTTCCCGTGGGGTGCCATACTGTGCACCCCTCCATAATAATAATAATAATAACAATAATAGTGCTTCTCTGTCAATGGCTGATGCAAATCTGCACATGCGCCTCCATCGTCTCACCCGTGAGGGGAGTACGAAGAATTGACGATAGGCTCTTATGACACCCCCGCACGGGCAGTTCCAACACTTCCAGACGGACCGGTATGTTCAATGAAAATACTGGTGGCACCGACGGGAATCGAACTGGCGACAGGGCCCAGATGGTAGAACTTGACCACTGGGCTATCACGGTGTCCATAATAACAATAACAATAACAATAACAATAATAATAATAATAATAATAATAATAATAATAATAATAATAGTGTATCTCCTGCCAATTGCTGAGCCAAAAGGCCATGTGCATCCAGTCCTCCATTCCATAAGGAAAGTCTCCACACCAATCGGTGGAATAAAGGAAGTGACGGCATAGAACATTACTCTAGGAGCTTTATACCAATCAGCCCATGGAAAGGACCGATGGCCTATGTACTCCCTAATAATAATAATAATAATAATAATAATAATAATAATAATAATAATAATAATAATGATAATAATAATAATAATAATAATAATAATGATAATACTATATCTGAGGCGTACTGATGCAGCTACTGGCATATCCTCAACGGACATAAGCCTCCAATACCCTTGTTCGAGGTCCTCCACCCCCCCGTGTCAGTCTCTCGCCTGATGATCGGGGCCACCGATGGAGCTCCTGAGGGCAAGACTGCACTAAGCCGAGGTTATTCCGCAGTCCCAGCAACCTCTTGCAAGACGTCACCGAATGTGCAAGTGCATACACCAAGCGCGGTTGCTAGAGCTGCCTCGAAACCCCACCCATAACAATCTGGTGTCTGCTGGGTCCTGGGCTATCAACCAGCATATGCGGAGTTTAAGATCTTTTACGCGCGCAACGACCCTCCTCCCCAGCATCTACCACCAAAGGGTTATGAGTTGGCGTCACAGTTTAACGCCTTGAGGCCATTGGGCTGAATAATAATAATAATAATAATAATAATAATAGTGCTTCTCTGTCAATGGCTGATGCATTTCTGCACATGCGCCTCCATCGTCTCACCCGTGAGGGGAGTACGAAGAATTGACGATAAGCTCTAATGACACCCCCGCAAGGGCAGTTCCAACACTTCCAGACGGGCCGGTATGTTCAATGAAAATACTGGTCCAGACGGATCGGTATGTTCAATGAAAATACTGGTGGCACCGACGGGAATCGAACTGGCGACAGGGCCCAGACGGTAGAACTTGACCACTGGGCTATCACGGTGTCCAAAATAATAATAATAATAATAATAATAATAATAATAATAATAATAATAATAATAATAATAATAATAATAATAATAATAATAATAATAATAATAATAATAATAATAATAAGGGGGGTGGGGGGGTAATAAGTATTCGTAAGCCGATAAGGACTGTTGCCAGAGCCTCATCTACCCTCACGTGTTGGCTCCGAAACCGGGTCTTAGCCCTCAAATGAGAGAGAACCGAATCCGAGGACCGGAACCGTCAAATGAGGAAAGACATGTGGCCGAGCACGACTGGCCGAACACGTGGTGGTAGCCTTCTGTGTGAAAGGTGGGTGGTTTCACAACAGTCGGGGGGTAGGTTCTCCAGTGGTTTTGGTTCGTAGGTTTGTTGGGCACACGTTGGTCGTGGGTTTGTTGGCGTACACGTTGGCGCTGTATATGACTTCGTTGGTCGTTTGTAGGGGTCGTTGGGTACTTGTTGGTGTTGTACATGTTTTTCTGGGAATCGAGGTGGGAACAATCTATGCACGCAAGTTTGTTGGACATTGGTTGGCTGGCGGAGGAGTTCCTTGGGGGTTGTGGTTGGGGTTTTTTTTCCCATAGTTGCTCTGGGTCGGGCGCGTCGTTAGGGTGAGATGGTTGGTTGGGGTATCCGGCTTGGGCAGTAAGAGGGGGGGTCGCGGGCGTCGGGCATGTATGCAGTAATTTCCAGATCGTAAGGATGTGGTCATGGCAGAGCTCAGTGAGGTCGCGGTAGACTGCGTTTTAGAGAAATGTTCCTGGATTGCTTTGTATCCTGAGGTAGGGATGTAACCTTTCGCTCCCATAGCTATCATTAGCAGGTTGGATGTGCATTGTCCAGATGCCCCCAGTCGGAGATCTTGGATTCGTGTTTGGTATTCAAAATATTTGTGTTCGTAGATGGGTGGATTATACCCGGGGGGATTGGTAGCCATCCACGGTATTAGTGGCCATTCAATAGGAGGGTCCTCTCCTCGGTCTTTGGGGTTGTAGGGGGGGCTGATTCTTTTGCCATCTTTTGTCCCAGGTCCGTCGAATGCACTCCCCTGATGCATTTGCGTGTATAGATTGGTCCATTCTGACTAGCCATTCATCTGTGCGAGTTGTGGCTTACGAGGAACACGCGTGGGGATGTGACGTGAGGTGTGAATATCAGATCCGGTTTCCAGGGGAGTTTGGCCTCTTGTAGTTCTTTGGCCAGTGCTGCCGCTGGGTGTATGCGGTCGTGACGGCATGTTTCTCCGGTGTCGCCGAGGGTGGACCATGCGAGAGTGATGTCGATTTCGGGTGGGATCGGGGTGGGTTTGCCTTCTTCGGCGATGACCACCATGTGGGTGGTTTGTTGGGTGCGGTCGAGGTCTGGGCCAAGCCCTAGGTGTCGTTTTATAGCTTGTCTAGAAGCGGAATGGCGGTGGTTGATGACTTGTATATACTCTGGGGGGTTTAGTTTGCTCGTGGAGGTCATGTAGTGATCGATGGTGCTTATCTTGTCACAGAATTGACATTTGGCGTCATCTTTGTTTTTGGTTAGACGCTGCGCATGGCCGGTGTCTCTATAGCAGCTAGTTGCGTCAAGAGGATGATCCGTACTTCCCAGTCTGCTCTGGTGGTATGCGGACCTAGATAATGGTGGGAGATTTGCTGTGTCTCGCCCCTCATTTCTGAGGCCGACCCCCATTTGAGGGCGAATCGTGGGGCTGGGGTAGGTTTGTTTAGGTTTGTTGAGAGGCGGTGGCGGAGACTCCAGTAATTACGGTCCCGGATGGCTGCTTTCGCCTTGAGGATGGCTTGGCTGCTGTTCACGGTGAGCGTGATGGCCCCCTTGAACCTGTGCTGGACGGTGATGACGTAGGGAGAGTGTAGTTCAGTCTCGGTCGGGTGGGTGTCGTGTGGGAGGTGTTCTTGCCGGAGTTGGATGCCAATCCCGAGGTTACGGAGTGCGCACATCCACTCTATTCCCAGGTGGCCTGAATACCCGGATTTTTTTTAAAGCAGTTCGTGGGAGTGCCAATCAAGGAAGGGTTGGTTCCGAGTGGGAGGTGGTCGGGGGTTGTCGGCTTCGATGTCCTTCCATGGGGGGTGAGAGGGTTGGTTGGAGTGGATGGATTGGTGGTAGTAGGCTTCGCCGATTGGAGGGTCTTCCCTGTAGCTGTCGTCATTGGGGCGCCAACTATGGGTCGGAGGCAGTCTTGCCTGGTGTAGGTAGGTGTTAGGGATTCTAAGATCAGCAAGCTGTTGTAGGATCTGTTGGCTCTGAGGGTCCGGTGTGGGGTGTTGTTTGCGTTCTCGTCGTGTAGGGTTGGTGGGTGGGGGTTCATGGGGTTGGGTCGGTAAAGGGGGCCTAGGGTCGCTGCCGTCCGGATTCCAGTCGGTGTGTGGGAGGAGGCCATCACGTAGTAGGCGCAAGTGGGAGTGGATCATGGGAAAATAACGCCCATAGGAATACGGCTGCCATTCTGAGGTTGGCTCGGTCTTTAAACCGATGGAGCCCGAAGCCGCCGCACTTCTCTCTTGGAGCATAGAGGTAAGCAACTGGGATATCAGTCGGTCGGAGATCTAGTGTACCGCGGAAGCATTCTCGAAGGTATGTGTCCAGGGTATCTGCCTCTGATTCTGTGATAGATGTCCAGCCGAGGGGGAAGTCGAGGGTGCCTGGTACCAGGTCTCGGAGCGCTTCACGTTTGCGTGCTTAAAGTTTGGATACATTGAGATGTAAGGCCACCTGGGTGGCTAATAAGAGAGTATTCGTGGCTTCCTGAAGTTGAAGTTTGTGGTCGTCAAGCCCGGATGTGAATAATCCTAGGGATCGGAATTTTCCGTATTTTGCAGACTTGGAATGGGGGTGCCATCCACTCCCCGCAAGCCAACGTCGAAGTCTTCGATGCAACCCGATGGGTATACTGTGATTCCTAGGGTGAAGCTTTTGGAAGCTTCCGTGATGAAACCAGTGGCTTGTAGTTGGCGTTGGGATTTGTTGAATCCTGCTTGAGCACGCCATACATATATATCTCTGGGGCCTGGTCCACCGTATATGTGCCATTTGTCGTCAGCGAAGGTGTGTTTGGGGGGGATTGTAACGTCTTCCTTGGTTAGGGTTTTCCCCCTCATGCAGGGCCAGGAGTTGAACTGTCTGGCGTGTCCGTAGAACTGGTATCCATCTTGAGGATCGCCTGGGGATGCAGCTGATGTTAATCGCTGTCGGTATTTGTAGACGATGCTAAAGAGGGTGGGGCTGATGGGACTGCCCTGGGCAGTTCCCCGTTCTCGGTAGACCGACGTAGAGTCATGGATGGTAGAGCCTTTTTTGCCTGTGTGGATCAAGGTGCCTTGGTAGAGATGTTGGATGAAACGGTAGAGTTCGGGAAAGGCGTCTGGGGGGGCCACTGTGTTCGCGATGGCATTTTGCAGTACTGGGAGTTCCACTGAATCGAAGGCTTTCTCTACATCTATTGATGTGATGATGAGGGTATGTACGCGGTTGGTTACCCTGACTGCGTTCCGGACGTCGTATAGAATCAGGCGTAGGGTGAGGTTGGATTCGTCGGCCCCTGATATACGTGGGCAGTTTGCCTTAGCGGTTTTGCTCATGGTGCCTACTTCCAGCATAAGGGTTCGTAGTCGGAGGTCGACCATTTTCGCGTAAAGGTTCATGATTGCTTGTGAGATCATGATCGGACGCCATTCGCTCGGGTTGGCTCCCGTGCCTTTCTCCTTCCACAGCTGTGTCAGTTGGGTGGGTTTCCATTCGCTTGGAATTTTACCCTCTCGCCAACAAAAGGTGAGGTGCGCCAGGATGTATAGTTGTCCTTCGTGGGAAAGTGAGCGGAGTGCAGTTGGAGGGACTTGGTCGAGTCCGGCGGATGGGCCCTTTTTGGCGTTAAGGGCCGTGCGGAGTTCGTCCAGAGTGAAGTCACGGCGTGATTCCAGGAATGCTTGATGCTTGTCCGGATAGGATATCAGCTGGGGCTCCCTGTTCAGGTGCCTGCCCTGAAACCTGCGGCAGTCCCTGAAAAGTTCTTCGCGCCATTCGGCCGCCCGGCGTTTGCGAGGGATCGTTGTTGGGCAGGCCCGGTGGCGTTTCGTCGATCGAAGGTGTTTTCCTTTTTCGCGGGGGTTTTTCTGCAGACATTTTCTCTTCTTCATGCCGGCCTAAAAGAGCGTGCGACAAGACGAAAACAAGTGAGGGGGGGGGGGGGGAGGCGGGACGAAAGGAGAGAGAGAGTCCAAACAAAGCAACGGTTGGAGCGAAGGTTTGGTATATCCACTCGGGAGAAGTAGGCGGTATTGTGGTATCGGTGGAGGGGGTAGTGTTGGTGACGTGGGAGGATGGTTGTGCCTCCAGTCATCTAGAAGTCGGTGTATGGGGAGGAGAGCTGCTTCCTTAGCTAGTCGGTCGCAAATTTCGTTGAGGCAGCGTCGCCATTCGAAGCTGTTTTCGACGTGTGAAGGGACCCAGTGTATCTGCAGGTGTCCTTGCGTGAGTTTGTATCTGGCTATGGCATCTCATAGGATGGGGTATGGGCGTTGTAGGAATAGTTGTTGGTACTCGCCCTCAAGCTGGCAGTCTGCAAGGCCTTTGTAGTCTGTAAAACCATGGGTTTGGTATGGTTGCCATCGGCGTGTGTGTATGTAGTGGAGGACAACCGCGGCGGCTTCAATTTCCTGATGTGTGCTGGTGGTGGGGTGTTCATGTGATCCGAAGATGGCAATGAGATGTTCTTGGAACATGAGAATAGCGCCGAAGCCCCCCGCATGGCCCAGTTTTAGGAAACTTGAGCCGTCAATGTGGAATATCGCCGTAGTTGCGGGGTCAACAGCGTCCGTCAAGATGTTCTGGGGTTGGTGGTGTCGACATCGGTGCGTAGTTTGGGGCGGAGGGAGTCCAGGTGGTAGTGTGTTTGCAGGGGGCGTGGGAGGAGGTGGAGGAGGAGGGCCACCGCTCCCGTGACTAGGAGGTGGATGATTCCGTTGGGGTCCGAGGGCGGGCTTGCCAGTGCAGGAAGCAATCAAGCGGAGTGGCGGTGGAGTCGGCCCCTCCAAGTTCGTGGAGGAGATTTACGATGCAGGAGGGTTCCGGTGCTGTATACAAGTCCCAGATGATCTCAGGTGGTCTGGGACGCGGAATATCTAAGGAGCCGTGGGCTGCCCAGTGTATTCGGGTGAAGAAGTCGTTGGTACGTCGGTGTGGGTCGCGTCCGGGTTCTGTAACCCACTGTGATGTGTACTGCATGAGATTGTCTATCCAAGGCGGGGTGTGCTGGAACTGTGTTTGGGGTCCTGCCGTAAGGAGATGCGCTTCCCAATCCTGTAGCAGTTGATGTTCTCGGAACTCCGGGAGTGCTGCAGCTGTGGTGGTGGATTTGTGTGTCTCTGTGAGGGTGGGGGGCAGGGGAGCGTCGCGGGCTGTTCGCTCTCCGAGGAAAATATCTGGACTGTTGTGTTGCTGCGTTATTGGTGGGGTGAGGCAGGTGAAATCATCTCCTAGTGCGGTCCTGGCTATGTTTTGTGCAGCTTCGGTTGTGGGAATCTTTGCGCGGAACAGGTTGGTGTAGTACTCCGTAGTAGCGGCTTGGATAGGCCTCTGTGCTGGTCAGCGTTGCCGCGCTCGGTTGTATATTGCTGTGCGGTTGATATCCCATAAGTAATTGAGAGTCTTTTTGGGGGGCATAACTCCTAGGTTGGAGTCGGTGGTAAGTTTATCCGCAAATTTGTTTATGCGGTCCCGGGCCCATCCAATGGTGTTGAGGGCGAGGGCACATAGGTTAGGTAAGTTGTCAGGCGGGGGCTGCGTCTGGGTGTGAGCAGTGTGGTAGTCCCACAGGTTATCGACAGCTTGCGTTCCGGAGGTGGGTCCCAGGATGTGCACGATGCGTCGCCATCGTCGCCAAGTGGTCTGGACGTCTGGTGGTGGCTGACCTGTTGAGAGGAGCTGGTATAGCTCAGTTAGTGTTTGTAGATTGGTGAGCCGAGTCGGGGTGTGTCGGGCTTTTTATGGTTATGGTTGATGCGTGGCGCGAGGCTGGGAATCATGGGGGCAGCGGGGGAGGTAGATCCTGGTGTGGTAGCGATACTGAGTGTTCTAGCTGAAGCCACGGCACGTGCTAGTAATTCCTGGGGTCCGTGGAGGGCTGCAATGCTGGACTGTACGCTGGCGTCGAAGAGGGAGCGTCGTTGAGCCGTCCATCTGTGGGGTTTGTCGTGTTGGTAGGTCGTTGTTGGGGCTGAGAGAGGGAGGGTCTGCTGGGGAGGTGCTTGGGCGGTGGTGCTACGGCGTCTCTTGCGCCATCGGCGTTGGGGGCGGGGTGCGGACTCCGTGCGTGGAGGTGGGGAGGGGGGATCGTCCTGGTCTCCTGGTCGGTACTAGTTCGACCCTGGTGCGGGCGCTGAGGCGTTGCTTAATCCACTGGTTGAGGGTGAGGTTACCTTGTCTGCATAGGTGTTGTGGTCTGGTCTTGCTGTTGTCGTGGTCGATCTTCGCGAATATGGCGTCTGGAGATGTGGACGGTTTGGCTGTTGGCGGGAGTTTAGTTCGTTCCTCGTCGTACGTTACGTAATCCAGTTTGTATAGTCGTCCATCAACTTCATCCCATTGGACTGTGGTAACGGTGAGGTCCAGGAATGCCTGGTATCTCGCTTGTAGTTCGGCCGGTTTCTCTGTGGTGTGTAATTGTAGGAGACCGTCTCTGGCACCCACGTCGAGGTAGAAGAACGTCCGCATGGGGAAAGATTTCCGCTCAGTAATCAGGGATCTGATGATATTGTGTCGGATAATGGGGAGGAGGACCCGTTGTGGGGCCAGCCATGGTTCTTGGTTGCGGGAGTAGCTGCGCTTAGGGTGAAAGCGTCTATCGTATCGAAGAAGAATGTTGTGTGTACTCGCTGTTTCTGTATGTAGCAACCACCTCTTGTCGTTTGAGGGTGTACCAGCAGGGGATGAGGCAGAGTTTGCCTTGGAAGAGCAGGTCAGTAGTGTTGGGCTGCGGTGGGGCAGGGGTGGGAATAACCAATTTAGTGCCCATGGCTGGGGTAAGTAGTAACATTTCTAAGGCCCATCGAGGGGGTGAGATGAGGGGGGTGCCGGGTGGGGCCGGTCCTGTGGGGTTTTGGGGAGTTGGGATTGACAAGGGGAGGGATGGGTTTGCCACGACTTGTGTTCCTCCCGCTGTGTGTTGGATGTTGGCCGCGATGCATGCGAGGCCAAGTGTGCGTTTGGTTCCGGTGAGGACCGGGCTGATGTGTTGTGCGGTGTATGGCTGTTGGATCCAAGAAGAAGGAGGGGCTGGGAGGGCTGGGGCAAGGTTGCTGCATAGCCGCAGTATTCTGGATGAGGGGAGGATGTACCCTTCGGGGTCGCCGGCGTGTTGGGGGGTGGCGGGGACCCGTTTTTGTATATGGTTTTCCGCTACAATGGCCTGATTAAGGAGTGAGAAAGAATGGCGGTCCCGTGCCGGGATATTGATGGGTGCAAGGGTCGAGGGGGCTGGTTGTGCGAGGCGTTTCAGTTTCTTGATTTTCAGGGTAAGGCGTCGTTGCCAGTTGATCTGCAGGGGCCCTGATAGCGCTTGTGCCCCGCATAGGTCGGGATGTTCTTGGCTCGGGGTCGATGTGGTGCAGGGCGGCAAAGGTTGGGTTGTGGGGCCAGCTGCGGGTGGGCTGGTAGGGCTCGTCTTGAGGGGGGGCTTGGGCAGGCGGTTGTAAGTCACCATGAGTGCGCGGGAGCCCAGGAGGTTCCAGCCCTGTTTAACTGGAAGGATGGTGGCAGTGGTGTCATCTAGTTTGAGCCATGATCCATCTGGTTGTGGGGTGAGGAAGATCAGGTGGTCGGTGTTCTTGGCGTCGGCACTGCAGATTGCTCCAGCTAGTTGGTATGAGTGTGATTCCGTTCCTCCCACGGCTTCTGGCTTGATCCATAGAGTGGGTGGGAAGGTGAGTTGTTTCTGCTGGGGGTGCTTTGTCCCGTCGGGTCGCGTCGTTGTATCTGGGAGCGGGCCAGGGTGGCGGTCGATAGAGAACCATAAAAATATTATTGGGAAATTTTTTACCTTGGGAAATAAAACTTTACCTTGCTCACATTTGGATGGTACACTTCCTGATTTTTTTTAATCTGATTACATTAATGTGAAATTTGTTCTGAATTATTAGTTTTTGATTGAATTTTTCAAAATCAAACCGTTACAAACCTTTTGTAGCGGCTTTTCTGCTGCCTTCGTACTTCGGCTGCTGTAGATATTTGTTATGTATTGTTTTTCTTTGTTCAAGTTTTGTATATTACCAAATCACTAGCACTTAGAAACTAAATTGTGTTTTATAAAATTTAATCAATGGTTTAATCTAATTTTAAATTTTTGCAAAATTTTAAAATCTAACTATTATTTTGAATAATATAAATTTAGTATTTTAATGCTGATTTCAAATCTAGTCATTTTTTTCAGTGTGACTGTGACTGATTGTTATTAATATTACCTGAACGTTGCTTAAAGTACAAACTGCTATGAAAGATGATTTTACAACTCAAATGAGTATTATAAATCTGTAATGCTTAT
>WBZZ01004345.1:22500-37500 GCA_019918135.1 Paulinella micropora | reverse complement strand
ACCTTCATCTGCCAGGTGAAAACCAGTTTGGGCGATGTACAGACTGCGGAGAGCTAAATACGATGATTTGGTTTGCAGAGACGCCAGAAAAGAAGAAATCTGCAATGGAGGCACGGGATTTGCATGACAAGATGGTGGACATAGATCATGCTTGGTATATTATGGACAAGGCATTTTGTGAGCGCCATCCAGACAAGAAATCATGCATCGCTGTTGATCAGACTACCTTGGAGCAGGGAATTCCAAGCCACCACCCTCCAAAAAAGCTCTTTGACAGGAAAAGTAAGTTAGAAGTTAACTTTGGAGGTGGGATCAACTTCTCCATTTCTCAGGAGAATCACATCAAATACTTTTTTGTGCATTTTTCTCATTTCACCAAGGATGCAAATCTTGTTCTCACTCAACTATTCTTTATGATCTGGGCGCAGCTGACTTCTGATTTTGCGGCCTCCCGTTCAGCTGAATTGCGTATACAGGTTGATAACACAGCGGCTGAAAACAAGAATCAATGGCTTTTTTCTTTTGCAGGCTGGTTACTTCTTCTACTTTTGTTCAAAAAGGTAACATCGACTCAGCCTTGATTGAAATGAATGCTAACTGTGACATTAGGTTTTCTTGACTTTTTTACCGGTAGGGCACACTGGTAACGAAGTAGATAGCTCTGTCTTTGGTTCGGTGAAGGACAAATGTAAGGTATCTGACATTGTCTGTTTGTTTGATATTTTCAAAGTCGCTAAGGAGGTCTTACCAAGCCAAATCAACTCATATATCTGAGATCAGTTCTTGACTTTCGATCTTTCTTTCAACCTCACTTGCTTGGAATTCAACGAACTCTGGAAGTTCGTTATTTTGAATTTCAGTTGTCTGATTCTCGCTGTTCAGATGGTTCCAGGTTTCCTGTGGTTCGAGGGAAAAAATATCTAAATGAGTTTGCAGAATTTGGTGAATGGATTCCCTTTATGGATGGAAACCCACAAGGAATGCCCAAGCCAGCCCCTCCGACCCTGGATATTTTACCAGACAATGTGAAGAAGACTCTGAAGAAACTTTTGCGACATCCCTTACTCATAAAGGGAGAGGATCGAAGAGAATGGATAGAAAATTTTCTAGCCACTGGGGGAAAAGATGATGGCGTTCGCGTAATTGGTGAGCACGAAGCCGGCATGGTTGGCAGGCCAGGGCAGCTCAAAATAGGTGCTTTGACAGTCGACATTCGTGTTGTGGAGGCGTCTTCACTCCCTCCCCTGAATTTGATTGAAGCTGCGGACCAACGTATTACTGTTGCGGATGAAGCGTACAAAAGCATGCTGGCAGCGGATGACGGTGGCCGACTGCACATGAAGCTCATTCCTTCTTCTACAAAAACATTCAAAAACATCCGAACAAACGATCAATCTGAAACCAAAGCGCTGACCCTGAGTGTTTGCCTGTTTCAGCCACTGTCCGGGAGTCTCAACTTGAGAAGGTTGTCGAAGGGATGCATGCTAGCATGCGCACTCGCTTTGAAGCAGGAAGCTTTGCAACAGGAATTTGAGAGTAGGGAACATGAATTTGAGCGTAAACTGACAGAACAGAAGAAAATATTGGAAGCTAGAGTAAGTGAGGAGGAACAAAAACGACGTGTACTTGCCCACAAATACCACCAACTGAAAGAAGCTTTCTCTCAATCGGAAAACTCAACTCCTGCTTCCAAATTGACACCTGCAGATTCCCATCCTGCCCCAACAGCCATCGCGACCTCGAACTTACCAAATGAAGGACCGATTACAGCCAAGCGAAAGGTTATTTCTCGACCAGACCTACGACAAGACAAAATTCCGTTCCTAATCCCAGTTTTGAAAAAAGTAAGAAAAAAATTGATTCTTGTTAGTTTTAATTGTCTTATCATAATTATCAACATCCAGTCGTTCGTATTAATAATTATTAAAAAAAGTACGTGAAACCTCATTTCTGATTGAAAAATTCAAAACTAAGGCTAGTCTTGGAGTTCAATACTAATAACTGTCAATTTCAACTTTAACTTTAATAAACAAGTCAGTAATATAATCTTATTTTAATGAATTAATAATTATGGTGTTTAAATTGATTTATAATTGACACTTCCATCTAACTTAATATTTGGTTGTGATCGGTGACCCACCAAACTTTACCTTGCTCAAGGTAAAATTTTTCCCAATAATATTTTCATATAGTGTTTGGGCGGTTGAGGAGGGTTTGTTGACCTTCTTTGCGGTGGTTGCATTGGGAGCATTTGGGAGTGGACGGTTGGGTTCTCCAAAGCTGTAGGAGTGAGGTAAGGTGTCCTCGATTTGGAAGGTGTGGTGGCCAGGGGTGTGGGAGGTCGAGAATGGGGGACTGGGTCGTAACAATAGCTGTACATCCACATGACGTACATTGGTCCGAAGAGGAGGTGTGGCACATCCATTTGGCAATGGCGTCGTTACCTTTCTCATCCTTAATGTTTCGTAGTAGTCTGAATATGCCTTGAATAGAGAGGCGTGGTGGTGCGGCAGTTCGGGGACGTAGACGGTGGTGGATGAGTTGCAGGGTAGTCGCTTGTTGGAACCATGGTACCACAATGGGGTTGGATGTGCCGGTGGCCGTAAGGTCGGCCAAGAGAGATCCGATGGACTGTAGCATGTCTACTTTGTCTGAAGTATTAGCTGGGGAGGGTTGTCTCCGTGACCAAGCCAAGATGCATTCTGGCAGTGCCTGGGTCGAAGCAAGGGCTTGGATGGTCGTGATGATGTGGCACATGTTGCCCGGGTTGTGGATGCCCCGTCGGTTGCTCGGTGCGCATTTGTTGGCGGATGTATTTTGCTGGGTCGGAGGCTTTCTTACCTCCCGCGGGGTGGTTGATGGTGGGAACATTTGATCTGGGCTGAGTGGGGGCTCTAGGGGAGCTCCGTAGCCGCCGCCGCTTGCTGTGGGGGGCCTGGTGCGATGTTCGAATTGGAGAGGGGGGGTCACGGGCGCGACGGTTCCCCGCATTATGTCAGGAATATCCTCTGGGAAGGTCGTATTTCTGACTACGAGACCTCGGGTCTGACTTGTCAGGACGATACGGGAGCGGGAGCCACTGGGGTGATCTTCGGGGACGTGGGTCCGTTCTCGTTCGTCCAGCGGGGCGTTGGGCCCTGGTACTGGGCAAACGTGGGCTACATTGTCCTTTCCCCGTCCTTCCAAACGGTTGACCATTCCTACTACGTTTTGGTAGTAAGGGGCCAGTAGGGCAGGGCTTCGCCGGGGGCTTCGGTCCACCTGCCTGTGTGTGTGTGGGGGGGGGGGGGGGGGGGGGAGGGGGGGGGGTTAGAGGCAGATCCTGAGTCGGAGGTTGAATCGTTTGTGGTGGGCGTGCCTGGGGCGTAGGGGAAACGGCCAGAGACAAGGTCTGGAACAAAGGTCACCTTCGCCGGGGATCGTAGGGGGGGGGTCGTTGGTCGACAGTGGGGCTGCGCGGGGCGGTGTGCCGGCGGTGTCACTCAAGTCCGGGGTGTTCGGGGTTTGTGGGGAACGGCATACCCTACGCGTGGGTGCTGTCCTCGGGGGAGACCGCTCGTCCTGTGCGGGGATGGAGGCCACCCGGTTGGGGGTTATATTGGGTTGGTGGTGTTCGATCTGGGGTGCAGGTAGCACCGGGACGGAAATGTTTGGTGGTCCTATGATGGGTGTGGGGGCGGTGCTGGATGCTGGAACGGGGGCATCGGCTGCGAGTAGAAGTTCTTTGGCAATTCGGTTTTTGGTATACAGTCGACGCTTTTTCTGCCTTCGGGTGAGTGGGGTCGGTCGTGATGTGGACGTTTTGGATGGGCTAGCCAAGGGGGGATTTGGAGGTGGTGGGCGATGGGGTTTTTGTTTCGATTAAGCGATAGCCACACGCGTTTCGCAGCTGTCTGTATCAGAGAAGGGGGGGCCATCTGGTATAGGGGAGCTGACGAGGGAGGTACGACGAACTTAGCGACGACGTCCCAGTCTGACTCAGCGGCCCAGGGGTCAGGATGTGTCGGTGTGTTTCGGGGTGCGGAGTTGTGCCGCTTGGGCTTGGATGAAGTGTATCTGAGCCGAGGTGAGCATGACACAGGAGGCTAGAATTTGAGGTGGGATGAATTCCCGGAGCAAGGAGGATAGGCTGGAGGCAATTTGGGGCGGGAAAGCCAGGCCGCCGGGGAGAGTAGATGCGTCCGGGGGTAGCCAGAGCGGGAAGGTCGGCGCGTGTGTGACGAATGGGATCGGGTGTGGGGGGCCAGACTGTGCGGGGCCGCTGTGATCGGTATGTGGTGTGATTGGGGGTGGGGGAGGTAGGATCCAGCGCGGAGTCGATAATTGGGGCGTCAGTGGAGGTAGTAGTGGCCTGGGAGACGGTGTCGTCTGGATTTACTGGGGAAGCTGTGGTGGCAGAGGGGGAGCAGGTGAGGGCGCTGGGGAGGGCACGTCATGTATCGGGGAGACATGAGGTTTGCTGTCTTGGGATAGGGTGGCATGGAACTGTGCAGGCGACTGTATGAATTTGAGTACACACCGTTGACGATCTCCAGGAGAAGCATCCGACCATTGTGGGAGGGCTATCTCGGTGTATCCGGGTTGCCGAGGTCGTGAGATGATCCAGAGGGGAGAATCGCCTAGTGCGGTGGCCCAGTCTTTGAAGATAAGGTCCAGCGCTGCGTAGGTCCTATCGTCGACGGGGGCTTCTGATCTTATGACCAGGAAGAGGGGTTGGTCTCGGGAGGTTGGGGTAGCAAGGGGAGGAACTCTGCCACGGGGAACACCTGTCTGTATTCTGGGCAGGGTCGTTGACAGGACGAGTAGGACCCAGCGTACGCCTGGGCCGGCGGTGTCCCGTGGGATGAGGATGCACAGGTGGGTTATCACGTGTTTGTATGTGGAGATGCTGGAGTGGGCGCTTCGTAGTGTGCGGTATAGAGGGCCTGGTTGGTCAGAGGCGGAGATAGGCATGGTGAGAAGCACTCACTCTTTGCGGCGTGTGGGTACTGTTCCTTTATGAAGGTGGTGAGCCCCATGGCCCAGGGTCGGTTTGACCGGTGGAGGTCGTCGTTTCCGTGGAAGATGCGTCGAATTCGGACGGGGTGGTGGAGGTGGAGGTGATGGTGCGGGAGCTTGAGTAGAGTCGGGGTTTTTAATTGGGGCCGCCGTCGGTTGCCATCTTCGGTGACGTGGCTCATGTGAAGTAGCGCTCGCGGGGTTGCGTAGCGGGGCTTTCAGGGTAGGCTTTGATGCTTCGGGTCGGTGTGTAGCGCTCTTCCTGTCGGTCTCCCCGGGTCGGTCATCTGGGACAGGGGGCGTGCCGGCAGGGGGTGGCGGGGCGGTATTGTGGGCATGTAGTTGGGGAGCGCTGGTCGAGTCTGAAGCCTGGAGGGTCGCTGGTAGGGAGAGAGAGAGAGGGGGATATTCGCCATCAGAGGGAGAGGGTCGAGGAGAGAGGGGGGATCCCGTGTCAGAGGTTCATCGTTGTTATTGGTTGGGGGGGGGGGGGGTGGCGTCCTCCAGGGGCCTTTGGGTAGGTGTTTGGGGGGCGCAGGGAGCCGTACGTGGGTGTGCTTTGGAGTCCTCCCTTGCCAGGTGTGCCAGGCGCCGTCGAATCATCCTGGTATTCATGGTGATGGTCCCTGTTTGGTCCCGGAACCACAGGCTGTCGTTGCTGGACATGCCCTGTAGGAAATTCTCTGGGGATTTAAGGAAGTCGATGGTCCATCCCACGATATGGACCCCGCAGTCACATTGTCCGATTTGTAGTGGTACTGCGAGGAGGTCCTGCATCACCTTGTTGGTAGTCTGGAGGAATCCGACCTTCCTGAAAAAGGCGACGATGGACTGTATGGCAGCTGGTCGGTCGAAATTTACTTTCTTGGTAAAGGAAGGTGCGGAGTCTAGAAACTTGTACGTCGGCGATTCGTTTTCCTTTGTTTCCCGCGTGAGGATGACCATCACCCAGTGGGCCTCTAGGATGTTGATGGGGATTAGGATATGGTCAAAGTCTGATAGGGTGTTGTGTGGTTTGATCCACTTCTGGATCCATTCTGCAGAATCTTCCTTTACCATTTTCTCATACGCAAAAGTGGAGAGTATGAGACATCGTTTGGTGCAGCTTCGATGGCTAGTCGACCAGGATCCAGATGAGGTTTGTATCGTTCAGCCAGCCTTCCAAGTCTCTCAGTGCTTTTAATTCTTCTTGGTCCATTAGAGTGATTATAGCTGGTTGAAATTGTTTCATGAGGAGCTCGTCCCTGGTGATGTAGTACCTAGGGAGACTCCTGGTAGCTGCTCGATCAGAGGATGTTCGAAGCCATGCTGAAAGAGGACATTGTGGGGAGCTGGTGATGGCGTTCGGTGCACCGTCTCTTTTGGCCGACTTAGTCCTTTCTTCGCCACTATAGCTTAGTCCTCTCATACCTGAGGAAGGACCAGCCCCGCTCGTACCAGAGGACGGGAGTTCGGTGGAGGAGATCGGGGATAAGCTGGCCTTGGAGAACTTGGTGGTAACTGAACCATCATCATATGTATTCGAGGGCCCTTGGGCTCGCCGGGGCGATGGATGCTTTGCAGCTTGGTTGGTAGAAGTTCGTGCCCTTGGTGCGGTCGGACGTGCCAGACCACTCTGATTTGAGGCTGGGGCAGGCGGGGTAGGCAGAGTCGACGGGGTGGTAATCGCAGCGACTCCAGGGATGCGGGGTTCCCTGACCGGCCCATTCCCTCCTTCTCCACTATAGCCGCATCCACTCATACCTGAGGATGGACGGGCCCTGCTCGTATCCGAGAACAGGGGTTCGGTAGGAGAGATCGAGGAAGGGTTGGCCTGGGAGGGTATCGCGTCGTCGGGGTCGCCTTGCGTTACTGACGGCGTGGCCTGTGTGCGCGGGGTCCCTGATGATGGCTCTTCGCCTTGGGGGACGTCCGTGTTCGGAGATTGGACCGGGGGGGTGCTGCGTGGTTTGCAGGTGATGGAGGAGACTGGGGGTTACTATCCGAAGGTTGTTCCGCCCCGGTGCGGGGCCACGGGGCTCGGGGCGGGCTGACTTGAGCGTATCGATGGGGCGTTTGCCTGGTTTTAACACCAATTCTCGTTCGTAAGTAGCGCTGATGGCGTAGTTGTCCGCGGCCAATCGGGTCATGAAGGTGATCGCGCAGCGTATTGGGGCCTGTGACTCGTTTGGGCTTACAGTGGAGTAGTTCAGGGTCCTCCTGACTGTGTGCGTAGAGGGTGGGGTCGCAGCTGCGGTTATTGGGGCTCCCGTGGATGTGCGTGTTACTACACCGTACTTCCTTGTAATCGAGTGGAGGACTTGGTGGTCAGGGTTTCGGTTAGCGCCAGGTGGTCTTGATGGAGGAGAGCCTCTTAAACCACTCTGCAAGCATGGGTCGTAGGATGCCTCGGCTGGGACGCATCTGTATTCATAGGGACTCGGAGATAACATGGCTCCTGTGAGCTTATGTTCCGCGAGGTGGATGATGTTGGTCGCGCCGTGGATATCTTGAGGGTCGAGGCCCAAGATCGAGATAACATTACTACAACTGAGCTTGCGGGTGTGGTAGTGGCCGTAGAAGCCTGGGCCAGGGTTTTGCAGGTAGTCTCGGAAGAAGAGGCGGAGATTGGAGTTTTTCTCGTCCGGGGTGCGAGAATTCGGTCCCCAGGTTCCCACCGTGCGTCCCCCACGGAAGAATCGGTCCTTGATGGCTGTCTGGTTGAGGATCAGGACGGTGGGGGGGCCAAATAGTGGTGATGGTGGAGTAATGTCGCTGGTGCTCAGGTCTTCGTAGATTGGGACGTCTGGGTTGTACATGAGGACGCAGAACTCAGTTTGGGGTAGTCTGGGGAACCATGTAGATTTCCTGATTTCTGTGTAGGCGCAGGCGCCATGTAACCCTCGCGTTTGGAGGAGCGCATCGATGGATATGCCTTCTGGGGAGGCTCGTAGGTGTGTGGAGACGTCTGGGCCTCCCTTGAGTAGTGCTATGGTCCGAGGGTGGGTAGGGCCTGTGTCAGGGATCGGGGCAAAGTTGGATGTCTGGGCGACTGGCAGTATCTTTGTGTCCTCATGCGGCTCACCCCCTGCCCGCCAGCAGCACGGAATGATCAAAAATGACGGTTGGAGGAGGGGGGGGGGGGGGACCATTATTCTGGCGGCTTGCGTCGCGCAATGCGAACGAACCAGCTTGGCCAAAACAATATTGGACCTCAAATCATTTACCTGGTCGTTTGAGAATGTAGGAAGTCTCCTCCTGATGTCCCCGTCCAAAGACGGCTGCATGGGTCTTTGGGAGGCGGTTGGCAAAGCATTTCTGACTTTTCAAATTGAGCCACACACACACACAAAAAAAAAAAAAAAAAAAAAAAAAAAAAAAAAAAAAAGCAAAAAAGGATTTGCATTTGTTCAGCCACAGCAAGAGGCAGCAAAAAAGGATTTGCAAACGTCCGGCCGGAGCAAAAAGGATGTGGGACTTGTTCACCCAGCACAAAAGGCGTAGAAAAGGATTTGGTTTACCAAAAAAGGATTTGCAAAGTTCCGGCTCAGACTTTCAAACACCTTCTCAAAGCGGTGCTTCTGTGGTATGTCTTTGTGTTGCCATTTCATTTTTATATACGGTTCTTTGCTTGAAACATGCCCAGCAAGAGCAACCTTGCATCCGCCGACCCATTTTCCAATGACCCGGTTGCCCGCCCCTCCGACTCTGTTGTTTCGAGGGGCAGGGCAACGGAGAGCAGGAAGCATTGGAAATTGAAACAAGAAGAATGGGGTCATGCCTTTTCTTTTTCTTTCTCATCGACATAACCCTGTTTGTTGTGCTTTGGCAGCGGACGAGCTCAACATCGACTCTGTGCCTCACGACCCTGCCTACGACAAACCGTTTGAAGGCCGGGATCCAGGACGTACGTTCCCTCTATCCGTTGCTGTTTCTTGTTGCGCTTGTCTGCTCTGTTGTATCTACCCCTACAAATCCATTGGTTGGGTTTGTGTGTAGTCATCAAGGCGGAAATGCTGCGCGTCTACAGGATGCAAGCAACGCGGTTGACGCTGATCAACCAGGAGAGGTTGAAATTTGGAAGTATGGATAAAATGCCCACAACACGGAATGTACCATATAGTTCCAGTTCACAAATTTCAGAGGGCGTTTAGTGAAAACCTACAACAACAAGTGCCTTGTACTATTACAGAGAACCGACAGAATGGAAATGGAGAGGGAAAATATGCTCACAGTCCTCCGTTCCGGCTTTGAGGTTAGTTCCCTGTCTCTCTCTCTCTCTCTCTCCTCTCTCTCTCTCTCTCTCTGTCTCTCTCTCTCTCTCCTCTCTCTCTCTCTCTCCTGTCTCTCTCTACTACTGTCTCTGTCTCTCTCTCTCTGTCTCTCTCTCTGTCTCTCTCTCTGTCTCTCTCTCTCTCCCTCTCTCCCTCCGTCTCTCTACTACTACTACTACTACTACTACTACTACTACAACTACTACTACTACTACAACTACTACTACTACTACTACTACTACTACTACTACTAGTGTCATTATTACTATTACTTACTACTACTACTACTACTACTACTACTACTACTACTACTACTACTACTATTATTATTATTATTATCATTATTATTATCATTATTTTTTCAGGCTTTGCCTTGTATTTTTTTTTTTTGCTCTATTTCTTTTTTTTCCCTTCACATTTTCTATCTTGTGTGCTCAGGCTGCTACTTTTTTTATAATTCATCGTTTATTTTTCTTGCCTGATGTATGTTGTTGGTTTTTATCCTTGTTATTCTGGCAGTGCGCTTACTTTCACTCATTCTTTCAGGCTTTGCCTTGTTATTTTTTTTGTTGCTCTGTTTCTTTTTTTTCCCTTCACATTTTCTATCTTGTGTGCTCAGACTGCTTCTTTTTTTATAATTCATCGTTTATTTTTCTTGCCTGATGTATGTTGTTGGTTTTTATCCTTGTTATTCCGGCGGCGCGCTTACTTCCCTTCATTTTTTCAGGCTTTGCCTTGTATTTTTTTTTACATAACATACATACATAACATACATACATAGCATACATACATAACATACATACATAACATACATACATAACATACATACATAACATACATACATACATACATACATACATTACATACATATGAACATACATAACATACATACATTACATACATTACATACATTACATACATTACATACATACATACATACATACATACATACATTCATACATACATTCATACATTCATTCATACATACATACATACATACGCTACTAGGACGTTCGACTAGGTAGGGTACAAATGTTGTTCCCTGCCCTTTCGAACTCCCCCCCCCCCCCCTCTCTCTCTCTAAACTGGTCATCCTCTCTAAATCCATTATTACCCCAGACTGGGAGAGGTTGATGGATTTTGAGATGTTAACACTAGCCACGAATTGCTTGCTACTTACTACTTAATAATAATAATAATAATAATAATAATAATAATAATAATAGTGCTTCTCTGTCAATGGCTGATGCATTTCTGCACATGCGCCTCCATCGTCTCACCCGTGAGGGGAGTACGAAGAATTGACGATAAGCTCTAATGACACCCCCGCAAGGGCAGTTCCAACACTTCCAGACGGGCCGGTATGTTCAATGAAAATACTGGTCCAGAAATAGACCGGTATGTTCAATGAAAATACTGGTCCAGAAATAGACCGGTATGTTCAATGAAAATACTGGTGGCACCGACGGGAATCGAACTGGCGACAGGGCCCAGATGGTAAATAATAATAATAATAATAATAATAATAATAATAATAGTGCTTCTCTGTCAATGGCTGATGCATTTCTGCACATGCGCCTCCATCGTCTCACCCGTGAGGGGAGTACGAAGAATTGACGATAAGCTCTAATGACACCCCCGCAAGGGCAGTTCCAACACTTCCAGACGGGCCGGTATGTTCAATGAAAATACTGGTCCAGAAATAGACCGGTATGTTCAATGAAAATACTGGTGGCACCGACGGGAATCGAACTGGCGACAGGGCCGAGATGGTAGAACTTGACCACTGGGCTATCACGGTGTCCATAATAATAATAATAATAATAATAATAATAATAATAATAATAATAATAATAATAATAATAGTGCTTCTCTGTCAATGGCTGATGCATTTCTGCACATGCGCCTCCATCGTCTCACCCGTGAGGGGAGTACGAAGAATTGACGATAGGCTCTAATGACACCCCCGCACGGGCAGTTCCAACACTTCCAGACGGACCGGTATGTTCAATGTCAATACTGGTGGCACCGACGGGAATCGAACTGGCGACAGGGCCCAGATGGTAGAACTTGACCACTGGGCTATCACGGTGTCCTAAAATAATAATAATAATAATGATAATAATAGTGCTTCTCTGTCAATGGCTGATGCATTTCTGCACATGCGCCTCCATCGTCTCACCCGTGAGGGGAGTAAGAAGAATTGACGATAAGCTCTAATGACACCCCCGCAAGGGCAGTTCCAACACTTCCAGACGGGCCGGTATGTTCAATGAAAATACTGGTCCGGACGGATCGGTATGTTCAATGAAAATACTGGTGGCACCGACGGGAATCGAACTGGTGACAGGGCCCAGATGGTAGAACTTGACCACTGGGCTATCACGGTGTCCAATAATAATAATAATAATAATAATAATAATAATAATAATAATAATAATAATAATAATAATTCTAATAGTGTTTCTCAGTCAATGGCAAATGCATTTCTGCACATGTGCCTCCATCGTCTCACCCGTGAGAGGAGTACGAAGATTTGACGATAGGCTCTACTGACACCCCCGCAAGGCAGCTCCAAGCCTTCCAGACAGACCAATACTTTCAAAGAAAATATCCTTTGAAAATACTGGCACCGACGGGAATCGAACTGGCGACAGGTCCCAGATGGTAGACCTTAACCACTGGGCTATCGCGGTGCCACTAATAATTCTAATAATTCTAATGATAATAATGATAATAATAATAATAATAATAATAATAATAATAATAAGTACAATAATAGTGCTTCTCAGTCAATGGCGAATGCATGTCTGCACATGTGCCTCCATCGTCTCACCCGCGAGGGGAGTACAAAGAATTGACGATAGGCTCTACTGACACCCCCGCAAGGCAGCTCCAAGCACGTGACTTTGAGCGTCCAGTTTGGAGCTGTCTTTGGTCCCGGTTTATTGTCTCCCCTTTTCCCTTTATTATCCATCAGGAGATTGGTCTCTTGCCGCTGCTTGCCATCCCGAGATTTCTTGTTGTTGTCTTTGCGAATTTGAGTTTTTCTCTCACGAAAATTGTTACGTCTTTCTTTTTCTTCCCACATTAACCATCTTTCCTTAGATGCTTCGCATAGTTCCGAGAAATTTGGTCTTAGTCTGGCCGGGAGATCATAGTGGTCCACCTGAAATTTATCCCCGAAAGCTGGATGGTAGCGCAATTTCTTAAATAGCTTTCTCTTTGCTTCCTCATCGGAAAATGGCGCCCCACGTAAACTTTCAAGCTGGATTATCTTTGCGAGAAATTCATTTAGCCAGTCTACATACCTCTGACCTGCCCTTGGTCTCGTTCTCTCAAACTCTTCCTCTAACATGTACCTACCTGCTCCGGAAATGCCTCCCCATTGATCTCTTACTACTATCAACTCTTCAATGGGTCCTTTCGTCTTCTGTGTTCGCAGGAAATTAGATAAATTGTCTTTGGAAATAGCCACAGACAGACATAACTGCAAAGTTTTCATCCTTTCATAATATTTCTTCTCTTTGCGGATAGCTGTCTTTCTTCTTGTGTGTTGTTTCATACTTTGTCTTTTCTTTTTCCTTGCTTCTTTCTCTTTCCACTCTCTCTTTTGTTCTGCTGTCATTTTATCCCAACCTTCTGGCTGTTTGATATCTTCTTTCTTTGTCTGGGGTCTCTGTCTTCCTCTCTGAGAGGTGTCTGACTCTTCATCTTCCTCACTATCACTTATGGGCGTGTCGGGCTCTTCTAAGTCTTCTGCCGTCTTAGCCCTAGCTTCGTCGTAAGGAAAATCCCTTTTGGCTTTAGCTGGGTCGGCTAATGCCACAGATACCATCTCTGCCACGTGGACAGATATCCCCTGCATGTGCTTCTGAAACTTGCTTGACCAAGGCCAAAAGCTTTGGTCGTTGCCCTCGAATATGGGCACTTGACTCAATACGTGCTTTGGCACGCTTGCCTCCTTGACAAGGCTCATAACCAAAGTAATCTATCACTCAAACGCAGAGTTTAGGGAAGCTACCCCGCTAAGGGTATAGCCTGATAACCGAAGAAAAGACTTTTAATGACTTTGGGTCACACAAATTTATGATGTTATGACCTTTACAGAATGGTAATACTCATTTGATTCTAGGCATTCCAGACTATGATTCGCGACTCTAGAAAGTGTCCTTGTCAGTAATAAAGGTATTAATAACTGTCCGGCCTATGAACCTGCCTATGACTAAGACTATCCAAATTACCGGTAAATTGTCTAGGTGGAGTAACGGGTATTAGTAGTACATTACAACGGTATTAATATTATTATTAATGACATTAATTATAATGAAAATATGCTGCCGGCGACTGTATTAAATGTATTAACTTGGTATTAATATTATTATTAATATTAATAATATTATTATTAATAATAATATTCAAAAAAAAAACAAAAAAAAAACGTGTATAAAAAGTTCGATATGTATTAAAAAGTTTGATGTGTATAAAAAAGTTCTACATGTATAAAAAAGTTCGATCTTGTATAAAACAGTTAGACATGTACAAAACATTTCTACGTGTATAAAACAGTTCGACGTCGAACGATTTATTACACGTTGAACTGTTTAATACATGTTGAATTTTTTTCTTCTAATTTTCTTTTAGTTTCTAACTTTTTTTAAATTTTCAACTTTTTTTTATTTTCAACTTTTTTTAAATTTCTAACTTTTTAATTTTTTTAAAGCATAATTTGAATGTCGCCCGTAATATCATATGAGGCCCTGGTCAGCTAAGACTGTGTATTAATCACGTGACACTGAGTTACTAAGCCTCCTGTTGAATAGTTATTAATCATACTATTAACTGATACAATGACATACGAAGAAGGAGTGCCACCGCCAGAAAGTCAGCTGCAGGAATGTCACGTGAATGCCCCCAGTGATAGCTCGTATAAAAAGCCAGTGACTTGACAGTCTCGAAGTCGGTAATACAACCAAACACAATCCTCAAAAGAGCATGAGAATGATGTCTGTAATGCACCCAGTGATAGCTCATATGCTCGTATAAAAAGTCTGTAATACAACCAAACCGCACAGTCCTCAAAAGATGAGAATGATGTTTTGTTGATTGGTCACGTAGTAATTACCAAGTCACTCACGGACCTAACTCGTCGGGAGTCACTGTAGTATCTTTATACACGCCGGTTTGCCGGAAGACTGTGTAAGGAAACGCTATGCTCGATCGACACTTTAAGCCGCAAGTAGAATAGCAGAACTGACAATTCAGAGGCGGTAGCGCAAACTGAATAAAAATGCGTAGTCATAACTGTAACCATATGTGTCACTCAATTATTATTGTCCAATTCTCAATGCCAATAATATCCTTTACGTCCGTTACATTTATTGACTAGAACTACGTACATTCGACTATACGAATAAAATACTTTCCCACTTATAAAGATTACTACTAACGGTAAACGTAAGTAACCGTCCAACGCTCCCCCTTAGTTCTATGTCGATAATGTGATTAACGCGTAACGCTCGATATTAGATAAGTGAGTCGATTACGACTTGCAATAAACTTAGAAATTATGCATACGCGACTCAAACGCAAAATGTCACTCTTCGTTTACTCTTGAAAGTCCTCAATCGTCCGACTCGTCGCCCATAATAAAGCATCTCGATTAGCAATCGATTAAATCGGTCCATTAGGTCCACATCGTGGGTAATATCGATTACGAACGGACAAATAGTGAAATGGTCCACTTTGA
>WBZZ01004345.1:0-7500 GCA_019918135.1 Paulinella micropora | reverse complement strand
GGGGCTGATCGAGGCTCGCGCGGTGCGGCAAACCAAGGCGTTCGATGCGGGCGCAGGCTTTTTCAAGGCGGAAGGGATTCTGCCGGCTCCCGAGGCGACGCACGCCATCGAGGGCGCACAGGTGGAGGCATTGGCGGCCAAGGAGGCAGGTGTCCCGCGCACCGTCCTCTTCAACATGTGCGGCCACGGGCACTTCGACATGTTGGCCTGGATGAAGTACACGGTATCTCTCTACCTACCTACCTACCTACCTACCTACCTACCTACCTACCTACCTATCTAGCTACCTATCTACCTACCTGCCTACCTTCTTACTCGCCTACCTGCCTACCTGCCTACCTTCTTACTCGCCTACCAGGCCGGGGAGATCGTGGACTACGCTTTCCCCGAAGAGCTGCTCAAGCAGGCTTGGAAGGACGTGCCTGGTCTGAACGGGGTGGACTGGCCAATGATGGGGGGCACCAACAAGGGCTTCTGAAACGATGCAAAACAAAACACGCGCTAAAGTGCCGATTTATTCATCACCATCGCCCGTATGTAGCGTACGATAGAACTTCCCTAAGCCCGCCATCAAAAATTCTGGGTTTGGGGTGTGAGAATGTCAACCCACAAACGATCCTAAACGCGACGATCCGGTGCCCGAAAGTTCGGGTGCTGTAGAACAAACTTTGGAACGCTCTATGCTTGGGTATGGCAGCAAGAGGAGCCTGAGGTAACGGACAATGCTTCTTCTTCTTCTTCTTCTTCTTCTTCTTCTTCTTCTTCTTCTTCTTCTTCTTCTTCTTCTTCTTCTTCTTCTTCTCCTTCTCCTTCTCCTTCTCCTTCTCCTCCTTCTCCTTCTCCTTCTCCTTCTTCTTCTTCTTCTTCTTCTTCTTCTTCTTCTTCTTCTTCTTCTGCTTCTTCTGCTTCTTCTGCTTCTACTTCTTCTTCTTCTTCTTCTTCTGCTTCTGCTTCTGCTTCTTCTTCTTCTTCTTCTTCTTCTTCTTCTTCTTCTTCTTCTTCTTCCTCGACTACTACTACTACTACTACTACTACTACTACTACTACTACTTCTATTTAATATTCCATCGATCATTTTTTCCTCTGAACGATTTCACACCGCCTTCGAAGTTTTTTCTCCCGCTGAGTGATGGGCTGTGGTCGTTCTTATACTTTTCCTTCTCCTCCTTGTCATCCTATTATTCTTGGTTTCTCAATTTATTAATCCATTCAATTGCATCATTTTTTTCTTGCATTATTTTCATTCTATCTCACTATTCACCCCTACGAGTGAAAAGATTCTTTTCAGGAAACAGCACGTATTGATTAAAAAAATTGAAAAATGTAAGGACCACTGGTGTTTATGTAATGCGATTTGAATGAGCAGCTTGGAAATTCCTTACCGGTAGTGAGACAGTCTTTGCATCATGGGTCCGAGGCTGGTCAGTATAGAATCAGAACGTTTTACTGGAGCTGAGACACTGTGACTATGGCAGGTAATAATAAGTTTTCACATGAAATGGCCGCCCGCAAGACTTATATTTAGTTAATATCATTATTGCAACGAAAGTGCTCACTTTTGTTAGAACTAATCATCTTAACTTGATTAATAGTTAGTGGACCGGCCGTATCGGAGAATCCGTAACGGTGTCGGCTGCGGTAGAGCCATTACTTATGATCCGGTCAGTCATGATACGTGGCGCGTCCGACCCTTTGGCGTCTTTCTTTATGAAGCTTAGACATATGTAGCCTGAGTGCCATATCAATAAAGTTTACGAAATCGGGGGAACGCCGGATAGGCTTTTAGGCTTTTATCATGAGCTTTGTAAGTCTTGACTACCCTCCTGCCAGTGAGGAAATTACCAACCGGCATTCAAATGAATACACACACTGCTGTCATTTGATCTCAAAATACTTCCGAGAACAGGGAAGATACCAAAAGACGCTGGGATGGTCAATTCCAGTTTATTTAGTACGCTTGCTTGACAGACTACTTGTCCCTTGCGAAACAATGCAACTTCTGAGAACTAACGAATAGAATTCAAGTGCTACACGCGTTGTGTAGCAGTTGGAGTTGTTCAAGTTGGTCCGTGAGAAAAATAAAGGAAAATATGTTAAGTATTACCACTTTAACTAACGTGCCTATCTGACTTGTTTTACCATTTTACTTGGGGTGTTGACTTGAAACCGGAAAACACTGTCCAAGGAAATAAACTATGACTGGAGACCGGAAAAAGCGGTCAAAGGAATAAAGTTTCAGATATGGGGGGAAAAGGCAATAGTCAAGCTTTTCCCAGAAAGCTAGCTGTAAAAGGGAAATAAATTGATCTGTTAACGGCAGTTGAAAACGTAATAACTGCAAGTTATGACAGTTGATAAATAAACGGAAAAATGAAGTAACGGAACTAAAAATAGAAGTGTAAACTTGAAGTAAAAACTTGAAGAAAGTTTAACACAATATTAATGTTTCGGTCCGGTACGGTAGTCATTCCGATAACCCCCCCCCCCCCCCCCCCCAAGACCATAACGGTAGGTTCGAGTTGCGATCGAAATGAATCGTAACAGATGATTGACCAAATGATGTGTAAATGAGTATAAAAAGAAAATGAATCAAAGAGATTGCAGATGTAGATCAATGCGCGATATGTGCGCGCGTATATGTGTCAACGCATTGATCAAGATAGTATCAACATGCAGAGGCAGGACGGATATAGTGTACCCAATCATACATCATGAAAGGAGCGTAGGGCCAACACTATCACTACGTGTTCAAAGCGGTAAATAGCATTGTATGACCTGCCTTAGCTAATGGCAGTTCAAAATATGTGAATATGACTATCGTACAAGCCTGTAGAAAATACTAAATTGTTGGGTGGTATGTGAAGTGGGAAAGGAGATAGAGTCCGAAGGGAGTCTAAAAGTAAAAACCACTTGAGAGTCTACTTCGATCTTAGTTTGAAAACATGAAAATCGTACTTCTTACCGTTGTAAGTTTTGCGTAAACGTTTGAGTTGTTCGGGAATGATCGAACCCTTGTTCCTGGAGTTGGTGGCGGGTTTGAACTGAATATCGCGATGAACGACCTGATCATTCTCACTGTCGAGAGTCATCTTCTTCCAGGAGTTGAGAGGCTTGGTCCATTGGAGATGCGTCGGGCCCTCCGTGACTGAGCCGTCCGGGTGCGTAATCAGCTCCACGTAGACGGGGCGGTACTGCATATTAGATAGTGAAGTAATGCCGAGCTGGTGAACGCGGAAGTCGTCGCGATCGTCCGTGGGATCTTCATCCATGATCATCCCTAACTTGAGCAAGCCATCGTCGATGAAGGCTATCACCTCACCAACAACGTAGTCCTTCTGGTCGTCATTGTGTGCCTGATCCTGGACCGGGTCGATGGCCTGAGCCAGATCGGTTGGGGCCGTGTAGGGGCTGATGTGTGCAATGTCAATTTTGCGGAGGACTTTGTTGGTGTGCTCGTGCCGGAGGCGAAAGGTGTTATTGGACAGAGGAGGCGGGAATACCTTTGGTTGATTGCTTCGGGCAATAGACGGTGACACTGTCACCCACCTTCCAATCGGGTAGTTTGCGTCGCCGTTGCTTGTTCTTCTGCTCGTTGGCGGCCTTGCGCGTGAAGGAGGCATATTCCTTGACATACGCCGTGACAGCAATCCGAGCTAAGCGGAGAGTGTCGAGTTGGTCCGATGTCTGGACGGTCGTCGAGCCAGACTTAGTAATTGCGGCGGTTGATCGAGCCGCGCGTTCAGCAATGACGTCGGGAGAGTCGAAAGTATCGATTGGCTGGCAAGCCATCATACCTTCAAAAGCGATATGCCGGTGGCGGTGGAGACGTAAGTGTTCTGCGAGAACGACAGGGCTGGCATGGCCTTGGGCCAAGTCTTTTTGTCTTTGCCTGCGAGTGCCTGGATAGCGCGGCGGAGGCTTTGATGCCTGCGTTCTACCATGCCTGATGGTGACAGTATGGCGCAGTGGTGAGCCATTCGATTTCAGCCATGCTGCAGAAGGCCTTGGCAAGATTGCCACGGAAAGATCCATGATCGTCAGACGGGATGGCCTCCGGAAAACCGAAAAGGCAAACACATCGAGCGAGAATGGTCTCAACAGTCTCCTCAGCAGTGGTGGAAACGACTGGAATAAACAATAAGTAACCTGCGAACAAATCGACTATAGTTAATACATACTGTTCGAGTACGCCATCTATGCCTACATGAACATGATCGATACCTATACCTTGACCTGGATGGCTCCAGACTAACGAGTTATAGCGGCCATGATTAAGTGCGAGGTGATAGTTGACAAAAGTGGCAATCTTTGAGGATAGCCGCAATGTCGGCGTGCATCTTGTCTTTCCCATCAGGTCCGAACCATATGTATCGCTGATGGATGTATGGGGCAAGGGTGGGGACCTTTGCGTGATTCTGGATCAAGTGAGCATGGGAGACAAGCTTGCGTATGAGGGGATTCGGAACATATATACGGCGGGAGCGGTCGGGCATGATATGTACCGCTAGCCCTCCCTTGAAAAAGAGAAGAGTATTACCTGGCCGATAGATGTAGATCCGTCCCAAAGCGGTTGTAAAAGGGGGTCTTCTTTCTGCGCTGACTGGATATCCGCGCGCGTGACGCGCGGGGCATGTGATGTAGCATACATATTAAGCACAGCATGGCGATCCAATCCAAAGTTATGAACAAGCCACACAAGGTTGTCCTCAAGGAAGACGATCTTGTGGCATGCTAATACTGTCTCACGAGAGATGGTCTCACCGTCGGGTATGAGGTGTACCATGTCTTGAGGAATAAGTACAGCAAAAGGCTTGTTGAGAGCAAAAAGTTGACGGGCTACTTCCGGAGCACGCTCCGCGGGCGGGATGACTCCATGGGACTGTAAGGTCTTGATCGTTGGTGCACCGCGCAAAATCCGACAGTCGTGCTTCTTAAAGCGCGCGTCTAATTGCGGATGACTACCGTCAATCGCGAGCCAAAAGGATCGTCCACTGGACTGTACCATAGTTGCCGGGATAGTGTCCAGTAGCTGATTCGTCGCTTCGACTTCCCCGAGGAGAGTGGGTTGGCCGGGCGATATACAAGGAGCACGAGAAAGGGCATCAGGAAGGAGATTCTGTTTACCCTGAATGTATTCCACCTTGAAGCGGATAGTTTGAAGGTGGTCTAGGACCCATCCGACGACCATCGGGCTTCTGGCGTGGTATAGCCATATGAGCGGGCGATGATCCGTGACGATAGTCAGCGGATGATCACTAGCATCGATATAGTAACGGGATTGCTGAACTCCGTAAATTATACCGTAAGCTTCCCGAACATACGTGACCCACCGAGATTGAGTATCCGTGAAGCGAGAAATAAGAGATGACGGGTGCAGACTTCTCAGGGCCCGAATGTAGAGCTCCACCGATGCCAACGATGTTTGCGTCTGTTCGAAGGTAGAGTTGTTGCGTCTTGTTGTACTTGGCGAGGATCGGTAGCGTTGTCAGGACACGCTTGAGCTTTGCGAAGCATTTCTTCTCTTTTTCACGGAAAAAGTTGGGTCCCGTAGGCCGGGCGTTCGTAGACTTGAGTAGATCGGAGAGTGGCGCCACCAAGCGAGAGTAGTTAGGAATATGCGCCTGAATAAAGTTGGTCATACCGAGTATAGATCGGAGCCAGTCTAGACCGCTAATCGGGGGATGTTCCCTGTCATGCGGTAACATTAGCTGGGCCACAATATGGGGTTTGATAGGATTTGGATACGGCTCCGTGGGTTGTCACTGCGTCCTGCACGTCTCCGGCTCATGTTGAGGGGAGTGTGGTCGGAAGCGCAGCTGTCCCGGAGAAGGGGGCGCTTGACATTGTGATCCAGCCAATGTTCGAAGCATAAGCATCGAGTGGAATGGTACACGTTTCGTGTTTTGTTGCCGGAGATGAGTTGCGCGTGGTGCATACACATTGCTGCGCGTTTCCGGAACTAGGTTCTGGGGTCGGCTGTAAGCCGGTCGGGGCAGGCTAGGCTCGCTCCGCACGCGTCTCGGACCGCGCCTTGGCAGTGTGCTTCGAGGTGCATTTCTCCGAGCCGGAATACCCGAAATCCATCTCTGAACCGGGTTTTTCCAGCCATGGATCATGGCCTGTCGCATACGCTGCTGTTGTGCTTGGTGTTGAGAGCGTATGGGCTTGCGTTCACCTTGTGACACAGTCCGAAGGTACCGTCTACCTTGGCGGTCATAGGATACTTCATGATAGTGCCATGTGTGTACCTTATGGGCTTTGCCGCTGCCTCGTAAAGTTTACTCCACTCCCTGTTCTTATTCTTATCCTCCGTCTTCTCCTGCTTATCTGTCGTCCGGCTACCCGATGTTGCGCTCGGGGCAGGAGCAGAACTGGAGGACGAAGATGAAGAAGAAGATGAGGAAGAGGAGGATGTGGAGCCGTCTTTGTAGTCGTCGTCGTGACTGCGTCGTCGTCGTCGGTCGGGCTGGCAGCTGGTCTTGGGTTTCTTGAATTTCCGGCGTATCGTCTTGCTGGAACGACCTCTGCCGGTATCCGCGTCTTCGTCGGCGGGCGGAGAGTCTTTTCTTTCATCCTTGCCGCTACGTCCTTGACGTTTGTATTCCTCTAGCTCTTCCTCTTCCTCATCTCGCGCTCTACTATATTCCAATCGCCGCTGTGATCTCGAATCAGCGGATGAGAGGCCGCGTGGATTCGAGCGGGATGAAATGCGCGGAGAAAAGAGATGCGGTCAGACGGAGACCCTTCCTCCAGCTGCTTCCGGGTGGCGCGTGAGGAAGGGATCTGAAATCCCCAGAGGCGTCGCGTCGGCCGAAGAGATCTAGGACCTGTGATTGTAAATTGTATAGCATGCGTTCCTTCCACGGCTGACACCGCGGAAGGAAGTGTATGAGGACCCTGTGAGGGTGCTGAAGACGATGCTGACGATGATGACGATGATGAAAAGTATATCGTCGGTGGTGATGGTGGTAAGTATGTCGATGGTGCCTGCGATAACGATGTGGGGGCAGCCGGTAAAAAGGGCGAAGGGGTGGGATCCTGCCGAGCTCTGAGTTTCCATCGTAAGCCCGAATTCTTGGAGAGCGTGATGACTGGATAGGTCGTCTCCGGCCTTCCAGTCACCGGAGCGGGGGAAGTTGTTCGTTCGTGGAAAACATCTCCGTGTCTTGGGGAAGGATGATGTTGTGGAGCATCGCAAACTCAAGACGGCAATGTGTGTTCCAGGAAGAGACTGACTCCCAACCAAGATCAACGGGGACTAGCGGAAGGTTTAGATAGGCCGCTATATCACGTGAATCCCGGAGGTCTACCCGAGTGCCAAGATATGTCGAGGCGAGATCGAGGCGCACGATGTTTTCCTTGATATCCATCTCGTCCTGTATGGATGGGACACCATAGGGGTAGCCTTTGGCCCGCAGTGCCCTCGAATACGGATTCAAGATGTCTGCAAGACAAGGTGAATACGTGCTTGGGTGCACTACGACCTGGGTTTCCTCGTAA
>WBZZ01004344.1:67500-77487 GCA_019918135.1 Paulinella micropora | reverse complement strand
TAATAATGTCATCGATATAGCAAAATGCATATTCTCCCGCCTTCTGTCCCCGCCTTCTCATAAAGCCACCGTCAGACAAATCATCGTACTGACTGCTCAACATCTTCTGCATCGCCTTCTGGAAAAGTCCTGGGGCTTGCTTGAGGCCCATCGGAAGCACTTTCCATTGGTATATTTCCATACCCACCACAAACGCCGTCAGCCATCTGGACTTTTCCTCCAGTGGTATCTGCCAGAAGCCATTCTTAAGGTCAATGACCGAATAGAATTTTGCATTCCGCAGTACTCTCCTTCCTTCTTCTAATGTCGGGAGAGGATTTCTCTCTTCCTCCAGCACCTTGTTAACACGAGCATAGTTAACTGTCAGGCGCCATTCTCCTCCTGGCTTCGGCACTATTCTCGGTTGTGAGACTATTGAGGATGTTGATCTCTCAATAAAGTCCTCATTGAGCAGCTGTCTTGCTAGCTCCTCCGCTATCTTCGCCTCATGTATACTCAAATTCGCCCTTCGTGGTGCCGGTGACGGCTCCGCACCCGGTATTTTGTAAATAACCGCAGTGAAATCTTCAGGCTTGACACCACCTGCATGTGGAGGGTCAAAAATTTCCTTGTTCGCCTCTAATTTGGCTTTTAAAAGCTCCTTCTCCTTCTCCGTGCCTACTCCTTCTTCCAATATTTTCCGCGCCGCCTCTTGAAAATCTTCATCAGACATCTGCTTATGCTGCTTGAGGGGTTCTCTGTCCTCCTCCAAGCCTAAGTCCTCTTCCGAGACATCATCTAGGCCCGTCTTTTCATACGTGACAGTGTCCGGCTCATCATCTTTACCGAGCTCCACCAGCATGTCAATGAGTCTCGCGTATTGCAAAGGAGCTTTACGGGTGTAAAAACCATCAAAGCATGTGAATGCTTGCGGTATCAATTTCAACTTGTCGAGGTCTCTGAGCTTCCGCTTGTATGCACTGCTCTGCTCACGAGTTCCCATACGACAAGCCACCACTAGCTGTTGCTTGCGAGAGGGTACCGGTATAGGATGATCAATAAGCCGGTCCCTTATTTCCTGCGCCCATATCGCCTTCTCATTATATGGCAGGATAATAGTATACGGCTTATTATTTTCGAATAAAGTCCGTAAGCATTTCTTCACTTCAGACAGTGAACGCGGCCACGTGGGCTCGTCACCCCAGAAATCAGTAATGAAACTTTTAATAGTTTCTGGTGGAGTATCCGGGATTCGCCCCGTTCTCCTTGGTACAAACTCCTCCCTTTTTTCTTCTCCTACTTTCGCATGGAAACAGTATCCGTTAGTAATATGGACATCTGTTCCTACTCCTTCCGCGAATCTCGCCAACGACGGGCTTCTTTGTGCGACACATATAATCTCCTCCTTTCGCTTCTCGATTAAGTCATCAATAGACTTTTTGTCCCAATGGCATGTCGGAACTGTGACAGTGCACACTTGGGATTCCCAATTGTCGGTCCAGGACAGTTCATCCGGTCTTACGACATGGGGGTGAACGTACACCTCAAGTGCCTCATGTGCGATGGCCATCTTTTTGTGATCCGTCGCTAGACTCAGCTCATAAGCCTCATAAGAGTCAGTAGCGTTGAAGGGATCAATATCGTTCTCTTCTCCTCTTTTTACTCCATATATCACTCGCCGTGCGGCGCAATCAATCACAGCCCCCATCGTAGCCAATTGGTCATACGATAGTAATATTGACCCGTGGTAACCGGGGACGAGGTCCATACGGTATACTCGTGCGGATTTCAATTTAAAGATCAGTGTGATGATTCCCGTGATATCCGTCCGGCTGCTCACTCCTTTGAGAGTGCCCGTTGACTTTTTCATATTTCCGTCCACCCAGTCCCGGTATCGACTTAAAAACTTCCTGCCGACAATATTAATATTCGCCATCGTATCATTACCAACTTTTAATATTGTCTTCAATGTTTCACAATAAAGTTCCGTATAACACAGAGCATCGGGACTGTGTATATTGGCTGCGAGAACAAGAACTTTACGTTCCAAATTTTGGAGTCTTGTCTCTAAGTTTTTCAACTCCTCCTTCTTCTCCTCCTGCTTCACCTCATTAACATTTTTATTATTCTGCGGTACTGGTGCGTTTACTATTTGAGCGACATTGTCTTGTGGTACTTGAGTACACACATTGTCTTTTTGCTCGCCACCCGCCGCGACCGTGGACATTGAGTCTGTTCGTGGTTGTTTGCTTGGCCGAGGCGATACGTCCGCCATTGGCCTCCTCGCCTCCATCGCAAGTCTCGCCTTCCTATTTGCATCAGTTATCATTGGTAACCGTGCTGTATGAACGGGTATGAGACTACCTTGGGGCTGCAGTCTCTGTGTAGCCACATCTTTGTTTTCACATAGAGGAAGCGTTGGCCCAGTCTGCACAACAGCATTAGAAAGCACTGTGACTTTAGGGTTAAACTTCACAGTCTTCTCCTTCCTCTCTTCTTCCCCCTCCCGTCATTCCACCACCTCGAAACGATTACCTTGAGTAGTGTCCGGGTAGGATGACGTATCGGTCTCCGAGGCAGTGTTGTAGGCCTGAGCTCGACCGAAATTCGGGTTGGAGCTTGCCCACGAGCCTCCTCCTCCTCTGGGTGGGGGGCTGGAGCTCGAACAGCTCTCCCTCCATAAGGGGTATATCCCCGACCTCCTCCTCTTCCTCTCTGAGGGGTTCCCTGGCACCTCGAGGCTCCTCTCCATGTTCCTCGTCCTCCTCCTCCTCCTCCTCGTCCTCCTGCTCCTGCTCCTCCTTCTCGTCCTCTTTGAGATGCCTTTAAGTTCTTTTGTCTCTCCCTTTCCTCCTTCTTCTCCTTCATCCTCTTCATGTAGGTGATGATTGCCTCTCGTAACTCATCATCATCACACATATTGGCATACCAACCTTCGTTCACAGCGGCAATCTGAAGCATATTGAAAAGGCCCGGTTCCTTGCCTTCCGTCCTGCTCAGAAAATTTGCCCTTGCTGTTGGGTTCTGCCTATCATGATTGAAAGAGCAGTCTCTGTTCTCCATCTGTGCCTTACACTGCAAGCCCGCGAACCACCTCCAACATGCGGTCTTCAGGTCTGGCTCTCTCTGTCTCTTCCAACCGGCAACTCTGTTTGTGTACGTGGCTTGTGCGCCAACAGGTACACCGCCTGCCTGTGCCGTATGTGCCTCCGTGAGCGAGTCCATGTTTGAGCATGCACTCATCACTTCTTGAAACAGTGCTGACGGAGCAACGCTTTGAACCGTATTTTCGAACACGTGTGTCTCGAGGAAGTTCTTGGACTTCACTGAGCTAAACGTCGAGCATTGTTGTATGAGCTGAGTAAGCTTGCTCGGGTTAACTGTGTGTAACGCCGAAAAGAAATAGAGGATGATCGACTTGCGGCCATAGAATAGCCCATAGGAGGAAACTACCTCCGTAAGGGTCGCCGCCAAGCCAACAGCACTCCTCAAACTCATCGCCACTGTCTCAAAGATTTCAAATCCTATGAGAGTACCAGTGCAGAGATGCTGGTATCCATGAGATTGAAAATATGAAATGAGTGTGGCCACCGCCAGTTCACACTGAGCGTCTAGGCCTGTTGCATTGTTTCTCTTAATCTCCTCCTTCTTTCTCAAAAACTTGTACTGTGTCAGATCAAATCCCTCCGAGACTAGAGATTGGTCAAAAACAGTAACAAGGGCCTCGTATTCCTGCGTTTCGTCGCAAGGAAAAGCCTTCATGCAGGCATTGATCTCTTTGAGCTTGCTCAAAAGCGAAGCATCAGAGTCTTTGTCTGAGCTCGTCTTGGCATATAGCATGAGACTTGCCACTCCTCCTTTCTTCCCCTTGAAGGCATTTATGATGTTCTGTCTGTCCTTCTTCTCCGTGTTTGTGACCACCACCGTAGTTGAGCCCGAGGGTGCAGGGGCTGGTGGGGCAGGAGCTGGTGGGGTCAAATATGTCGGAGGGTGTGTCTTTGCACCACTCACTTTTGCTTTCATTCTTTCCAGTCTCATCGTCTTCTCGAACTCCTCATTCTCTTTCGCCTTCTTCTTCTCAGATATCACCAGCTTTTGAGCATGAGTGATAAAGGCCACCAATTCAGAAGCAGATCTGAGAAAATTATATTTCTCCACATATTGGTCAACACCTGCTTTGTTGGCGACCGGTGGTGCGTTACTAAGTGATTTAAGGACAGAGTGATCCTTGGTAGGAATCCATCTCTTCCATGCCTCCTTGTGCAGTAACGCACCCATCAACAGTCTGATCTTGGTCAGAACTCTGTCGGTCTTCTCTAACTCATCAATCACAGGATGAGTTTCTCCTGCTGCCTTAATGCTTTTTTCCATCTCTGCCTTCCCCTCCTCCAAGGCCTTTATTTCCATTGTAAAAAAATGAAATATACCACTCGAGTTTTTCGAACCCAGATTGGTCTTCATTTTTGTTACATCGACTGCCTCCTGACCAGTCGCGAGGAATCTGGCCGTTGCTCTTGGGTTTGTGTACTGGAGGTAACCCTCACATCGTGGGCCGTATGTACGTTCCCAAATCAGGGTTTGAGTGTACACCCCAAAGATAGCATCGAGTAATTCAAGGTGGGTGTGTGTGTCCCCAAACTTGATATGCTGTATCTTCTTTCTCTCTTCTGGATCAGAGACCAGTTTGCCGAGGAGCTGTGCTGTGTTTGATAATAGGATATAGACATCCTTTTTAGCACGACTTTTCTCTCTTCTTTGATCCTGAGGGATCCACACATAGGTATCCTTCTCTACCCCCATCTTGTTATCAAACTCTTTTTTAGTGAGGTCATAGTGGTCTTGCACCCACTGTTGTTCCTCCACTGTGATCTCCTCTCCATCACTATGAATCAAGTCGATCATTTTTCGTCCTCCTCCTCCCGTGTAGGCAGGTGGTAAGGGATTACCATATGCTCCTCCTCCTCCCGTCTCTTCTTGTTCAAATCCTCCTTCATCTTCGTCTCCTCCATATCTTCCTTCATCATCCCAGCCCTCTTCTACTCCTCCTCCTACTCCTTCATCTCCTCCTCCTTCATTCAATCCTCCTCCTCCTCCTTCATTCAATCCTCTTCCTCCTCCTCCTCCTCCTGCTTCTTCTTCTTCTCTTCTTTGATCTGCCTCCGAGAATTCACTCACTTCGGCGGTCTCTGTCGACATGATGTCGTAGTAGTGATCAACAGGAGGACAGTGTCCGCTCCTATGTTTGGTTTTTGTTCGTTTGTGTTCTGTTCCTCCTTCAGTCGATTGACTAGTGAAGAGAGAAACTAATAGAGAGGGTAGGATAAGATTCCCTGTCCTCTATGAAACACTGTTTGTATGTTTGTTTTTGTTTGAGAAAAATAGTCTTTGAGACTTTCTCCGATTTCTTGTTCTCCTTACTCAGATTACTTTCTCCTCCTTCTTTTCTATATTGTATCTAGTATGAGGCACTTGGACCTACACACAGATAGTAATAGAGAAGCTAGAAAAGCTCTCCTTGAGAAGTCGACAGTCGGTCGGATAGGTTCTCAGACCTACCTTTAGAAAACGATCAGAGATTTGCAAAAATACTCTGACGTATGTGTGAGATAATGCAGATAAATGCACAAACTAGAAGGGTAGAGTGTTGTGCTCCTGTCCCTATGCTTGTTTGTGTTTTGTGTGTGTTCCTTCACTCTTCTGTCCACCTCCTTCTTCTTGGTCTCTGTGTGAGAACAGCAAGAACGACAGAGAGTTTGTATCTGATGTCTCCTTGTGAGCACACAGATACTGATTGGGCTAGAGGGTACGAGACACCTGCTTGAGACCAATCAAATTATTTGTTTTGTGAAAGAGTTATGAGGGAGCTGTGTTGGAGTATTTGTTTTCGTCTGACGTCCCCGTGTGAGACAGGTCAGTGAAAATTCACTCTGTTGCCTGTGTGGCAAAGCAGAAAGAAATCACCCTAGTGATGTGGACTCCAAATGTAATGCCCCCAACGATAGCTCGTAAAAAGTCGGTAATACAACCAAACACAGTCCTCAAGAATGAGAATGATGTCTCGTTGTATTAGCTCAGTGAAGCCAAAAAAGGAAAACGGCAACAGACCAGGAATAAAATGACATCAGGTCCAATCCGGACAAATAATACTGAAAAACAAGCTGGTGCACCTGTCACCAGGAAAAGGTATTTTTTACCGGCTATCCGGGGGGTGATGCCTACACACCGTGGGCACGGGAGCACGGGGCTGAGTACTAGTAAGAATGGACCCAGGAGAACGTAAAAACTGTAAAAAGAACAATTCTAAAATTTATAAAAGAGAAAGAGAGAGAAAACTATCAAAGTCTCCTGCACTTGGCGTTTCAACAGTAAGCTACTAAGCACTCCATTCTCCGAGGCTCTTCCATTATGACTACTTCAAGTGCAGTTGATTCTATTCTTTTTTTTTCCCCGCTTAACGACTTTTAAAGATGAACGCTTGTTTTTCGTAGAGCTGAAAAGGAAGCATGTAGGTAGGCGAACATCTCTATCAGTGTGTATATTCTGGTTTTCCCTAATTGGGCGAGCCAGAATAATTCACGGAAACTTGTGACGCTTCAAGGCTCAAGAGTCCTAACCCACTAGCCAATGGACAAACGCCTCCGCAACGCTTCCCGTCGTGAACCGGCAACCAGGGTGTCCCCCTCTTACCGATCGGACGGTAGACTTCACAGAACCGTGACGAAGAATTTGACAATAATAAGGACAATTTCCGCAAGTCAAAAAAGTACCGTCCAAAATTTACCCATGTAACGCACTGATAATATTGGGTAAAAATTGTAATAGTAAAAAGCTGGTGCCACCAGTACCAGAACAAGTACTAAAGTTGACTGCATTAACCGCCAACTAATAATACTAATAACAGTAACGACTACTACTAACGGATAATTAAGTAATAGTGGACATAACTGAGGAGACTCTTGAAAGGGTCTAATTCGGTAATATATAATGAACGGAACAATAACTGGACCCACTTTGTGGGACAGATATACACGCTCGGTCCACAAAGCTGGATTGGTATTAATTGTTCTGATACGGGATCTAACCGCATAACCTGGTTAAATACATGGAGATATTAGTTACTATATCTGTTACCGATCTATTAACTAACACCGACCACTTCAAGTTGCCAAATCATCCAACTTGAAACTTGTGCTGCTCAATCAATATTTTGAGGTGCGAAAATGCAAATCACATAGTTGGCAAGTTCTTGTACTGAGCTTTCAAACTATGTCTTCAACATTGGCCAACGCACTAATATATTGATGGACAATACCAAGTTCGAAATAGGACCATTCGCCATGTGAGTGTCGCTAGTAATGGATAGTAGTCAGGAGCAAGTAAGCTGGTGTGTGTGTGTGTGTGTTCAGTCGTCATTGCCCCACTCGTCCTCATCCACCTCATTCACCTCGTCCTGCACAAGATATGTAGATAGATAGATAGATAGATAGATAGATAGATAGATATAGATAGATAGATAGATAGATAGATAGATAGATAGATAGATAGATAGATGTAGTAGATAGATACATGCATAGGTAGGTAGATACATGAATAGGTAGGTAGATTGATAGGTAGGTAGGTATGTAAGTATGGAGATAGATAGATAGGCAGGTGAGTAGGCACGTAGATAGAATGATAGGAAGGCAGGCGGACCTGGCGGGCGTCGAAGCGACTCTTACCCACGTATCCCTGTGCATATATGTATGTATGTCATTCGAACACACCATGATCATTATCATTAGTATGATGATGATTATTACTGATATGATGGACACCGTGATAGCCCAGTGGTCAAGTTCTACCATCTGGGCCCTGTCGCCAGTTCGATTCCCGTCGGTGCCACCAGTATTTTCATTGAACATACCGGCCCGTCTGGAAGTGTTGGAACTGCCCGTGCGGGGGTGTCATTAGAGCCTATCGTCAATTCTTCGTACTCCCCTCACGGGTGAGACGATGGAGGCGCATGTGCAGATTTGCATCAGCCATTGACAGAGAAGCACTATTACTGATATGATTTTTGTTATTATAATTATCGTGGTAATAATAATAATAATAATAATAATAATAATAATAATAATACTATATCTGGGGCGTACTGATGCAGCTAATGGCATATCCTCAACGGACATAAGCCTCCAATACCCTTGTTCGAGGTCCTCCACCCCCCCGTGTCAGTCTCTCGCCTGATGATCGGGGCCACCGATGGAGCTCCTGAGGGCAAGACTGCACTAAGCCGAGGTTATTCCGCAGTCCCAGCAACCTCTTGCACGACGTCACCGAATGTGCAAGTGCATACACCAAGCGCGGTTGCTAGAGCTGCCTCGAAACCCCACCCATAACAATCTGGTGTCTGCTGGGTCCTGGGCTATCAACCAGCATATGCGGAGTTTAAGATCTTTTACGCGCGCAACGACCCTCCTCCCCAGCATCTACCACCAAAGGGTTATGAGTTGGCGTCACAGTTTAACGCCTTGAGGCCATTGGGCTGAATAATAATAATAATAATAATAATAATAATAATAATAATAATAATAATAATAATAATGCGGGGCTGCGCCAACACCTGAAAGGATGGTTTACGGTGCGCAAATTCGCGCACCCCCCCCCCCCCCCCCAAGGTCGCTTTTCCTCTCATTCTCACAACACTTTTTACAGCCTCAGAGCAATCTCAGCCATTCATTTTGGTGCTATTGTGTCATAACATTCGAAATTCATAATTTGAACTATATCCCTAAAGAAGAGCTCGTGACAAGCTTGCGAAAACACAAATAATCAGCCTCTAAACCCCTCTGGCAGAACTCTTAGAGCCTTGGAGCATTCTTAGCCATTCACTTTGGCACTACTTTGCCAAAATCTTCGTAAAACTCTTTTTCAACTGGTTCACTACCTAGAGCGCGTCCCCAGGTTAGGAAAACAAAAAAAAAATCAGCCTCTCAGCCCTTCTGGCACAATTTTGGGAGCCTCGGAGCATTGTCAGCCATTCATTTTGGTGCCGGCAAATTCGCTTCGGGTACGTACAATGGCGGGGTTGGGCTCCCCCCCCCCCCCCCCCTTTCACAGTCGACAGGGTACGTTCAATTGCCGGATGTAACCAGCATAAAACCTTCTGGCACAACTCTTAGAGCCTTGGAGCATTCTCAGCCATTCATTTTAGTGCCGGCTGATTCGCGTGGGATACGTACAATTGCAGGGCTGGGTTTCCCGGCCCCCCCCCCCCCCCCCCCCCCCCCCCCCCCCCCCCCCCCGTCGACAGGTACGTTAAATTGTCGGAGGTACCGGCAAGTAAAAAAAAAAAAAAAAAAAAAAAAGGAACTTTGGCATTCAGGACACTCCCCTAACGCAAATATATGCGTGAATTCAAAAAATTTATACCAGCATCAACTTCAATCTGGGGCTAGCCACCCTGTCAATATGAGCTCCCAACTCCTCCTGGTTCCCACAAACCATGATTTATTCTGACAGGGGGTGCAGAAATGGGGTGAAAAAAACATGGAATTTTGGGATCCAGGACACTCCCCTAACGCAAATATTTGCGTGAATTATATATACATATATATATATATACATATATATATCAGCATCAACATCGCCACCCTGCAAATATGAGCTTCCAAATCCTGCTGATTCCCACAACCATGATTTATTCCGACAGGGTGCGGAAATTTATTCCGACAGGGTGCGGAAATGCTGGGTGGAAATTGTGTACCCCCCCCCCCCCAAACCCCCGCTCCTTTCAGGGATAGTAGTAGTCGTAGTACTAGCAACATCGGCAGCAGCAGCAGCAGCAGCAGTAGTAGTAGTAGTAGTAGTAGTAGTAGTAGTAGTAGTAGTAGTAGTAGTAGTAGTAGTAGTAGTAGTAGTATACACGCACACAGCCTAGAACGGGCTAGAGAGAGAGAGAGAGAGAGAGAGAGAGAGAGAGAGAGAGAGAGAGAGAGAGAGAGAGAGAGAGACCTTCTCGGCCAGGTT
>WBZZ01004344.1:50000-52500 GCA_019918135.1 Paulinella micropora | reverse complement strand
GCCAGGGCTCGTTCCATAAGCGCCCCTTGCAGAACGAGCTCCCACCTCCATTACAGAGGACCCAGTAAGCAGATGGAGTTTCGAGACTGTTCGGCAGTCTAGTATAAACCGACAGAGCACTGTGGGTTTTATTCCGGGCTCAACAAGCGAGAAAGGGCACCCTGAGGAAACAGGATTGTGCTTCCCGTCGCTATTTCGGCATGTGACTTATAGGCGTATGGCTAGGCACACATAGATAGATAGATAGATAGATAGATAGATAGATAGATAGATAGATAGATAGATAGATAGATAGATAGATAGATAGATAGATAGATAGGTAGATAGATAGATAGATAGATAGATGGATAGATAGAAAGATAGATAGATAGATAGATAGATAGATAGATAGATAGATAGATAGAGATAGATAGATAGAGATTAGATTAGATAGATAGATAGATAGATAGATAGATAGATAGATAGATAGATAGATAGATAGAGATAGAGATAGAGATATAGAGATTAGATTAGATTAGATTAGATTAGATTAGATAGATAGATAGATAGATAGATAGATGATGAGATATCGACTAATGTCAGAAAAAAGGAGCTTCTGATTTCGTCAACCAAGGAAGTCTGTAAGTATTGACCCGATGCCCAGCTAAGCCGTGATGTTTGCACGGAAGGGACTGATACAGGCGATACCAAACCTCCCTAGTACCAGGCGGGGCCAGGGCTCGTTCCATAAAGCGCCCCTTGCAGAACGAGCTCCCACCTCCATTACAGAGGGCCCAGTAAGCAGATGGAGTTTCGAGACTGTTCGACAGTCTAGTATAAACCGACAGAGCACTGTGGGTTTTATTCCGGGCTCAACAAGCGAGAAAGGGCACCCTGAGGGAACAGGATTGTGCTTCCCGTCGCTATTTCGGCATGTGACTCATAGGCGTATGGCTAGGCACACATAAGGCACCCCACCAGATAGATAGATAGATAGATAGATAGATAGATAGATAGATAGATAGATAGATAGATAGATAGATAGATGGACCGGCGAGGCGTTGCCGCCGGCGAAATACTCCTCCGCCGTCTGTTAAACAACATACAACACATAGATAGATAGATAGATAGATAGATAGATAGATAGATAGATAGATAGATAGATAGATAGATAGATGGATGGATAGATAGATACATAGATAGATAGGTACGTGGGTTGGTAGGTAGGTACGTAGATACGTAGGTAGGAGGGAGGTAGGTAGGTAGGTAGGTAGGTGGCAAGGTAGGTAGGTAGGTCGGTAGGTAGGTAGGTACGTAGATAGATAGATAGATAGATAGATAGATAGATGAGATGTCGCAAAGGAATGTAGTCCTTGCAAAGGAACGCAGTTTCACATCAAACAGTAATTTGTGTACTGTGCATGTGTCCGGGATGGGAATCACGGGTAGACTGTGTTCTGGAAAAAAGAAGAGGAGGACGTTGAGAAAAAGGCAATCTAGGAATGGTGAGTGGGGAGGATAAGGAAGAAGGGAAAGAAAAGGAAGCCGTTAGTCCAAGTGTTTTGAGCACCGTAAGCTTGCGCAAGCTACAATGATGACATTGTATAAGGCCTAAACCCCCGAAGGGACCTAGCCCGGGCTATGCAACACTGGACGGCTATGACGGAATGCAGTCACCGATACGGACTAAAGGAAGATTAGTCCAATTTTTGACTGCACAGGAGCGATAAATCGCAAACGAGCAACGAGCTACGCAGGAGGATAGCTTGAAGCAAAGGGATTTGGATTGGGGATGGGAAAAACCCAAGGCGCGGAAACATCGATGAACAGAGAACGATACCATGCCGCGAGCCCCGCATTCGATTGGTCGAAGGTGGCAGGTCCATCCGTTGTCCTCGATTTGAGATTTGAGCCCATTGTATCGGCTGGTCTTGTAGGCTCGTGCGTCAAGGATCTTTTCCTCGACCGGGCACGTGAGTTCGATCAGTATACACTTCTTGTTAGACAATGACCAGACAACAATATAGATAGATAGATAGATAGATAGATAGATAGATAGATAGGGCTAGGTAGGTAGGTAGGTAGGTAGGTAGGTAGGTAGAGAGAGAGAGAGAGAGATAGATAGATAGATAGATAGATAGAGATAGATAGATAGATAGATAGATAGATAGATAGACAGACAGACAGACAGACAGATAGATAGACAGACAGACAGACAGACAGACAGACAGATAGATAGATAGATAGATAGATAGATAGATAGATAGATAGATAGATAGATAGATGGATGGATGGATAGATAGATAGATAGATAGATAGATAGATAGATAGATAGATAGGGGTAGGTTGGTAGGTAGGTAGGTAGGTAGGTAGGCAGGCAGATAGATAGATAGATAGATAGATAGATAGATAGATAGATAGATAGATAGAAACATAGATAGAAAGAAAGATAGAAAGAAAGATAGATAGATAGATAGATAGATAGATAGATAGATAGATAGATAGATAGATACGTAGGTAG
>WBZZ01004344.1:42500-45000 GCA_019918135.1 Paulinella micropora | reverse complement strand
CAACATGAATGGCTGAGAATGCTCCAAGGCTCTAAGAGTTGTGCCAGAAGGGTTTATGCTGGTTACCTCCGGCAATTGAACGGATTCTGTCGACGGGGAAAGGGTCCAGGGGGCCCTCCACCCGGGAACCCAAACTCTGCAACTGTACGTACCCGAAGCGAATTTGCCGGCACCAAAATGAATGGCTGAGAATGCTCCAAGGCTCTAAGAGTTGTGCCAGAAGGGTTTATGTTGGTTACCTCCGGCAATTCAACGTACCCTGTCGACTGTGGAAAGTGGGGTCCGGGGGGCCCTCCCACCGGGAACCCGACCCCAGAATTGTACGTACCCGAAGCGAATTTGCCGGCGCCAAAATGGCTGAGAATGCTCCAAGGCTCCCAAAGTTGTGCCAGAAGAGTTCAGAGGCTGATTTTTTTTGGTTTTTCACAACCTCGGGACGCGCTAGATATTGAACCAGTTGAAAAAGAGACTTACGAAGATTCTTGCAAAGTAGTGCCAACATGAACGGCTGTGAGAGAGAGGGGGGGGGGGGGGGGGGGGGGGGGGGGGGGGGGGGTTGGTGCGCGAGGCAAACCGACCTTTCAGGTGTTGGCGCAGCCCCTAGTTATTATTATTATTATTATTATTATTATTATTATTATTATTATTATTATTATTATTATTATTATTAACTATATCTGAGGCGTACTGATGCAGCTAATGGCATATCCTCAACGGACATAAGCCTCCAATACCCTTGTTCGAGGTCCTCCACCCACCCGTGTCAGTCTCTCGCCTGATGATCGGGGCCACCGATGGAGCTCCTGAGGGCAAGACTGCACTAAGCCGAGGTTATTCCGCAGTCCCAGCAACCTCTTGCAAGACGTCACCGAATGTGCAAGTGCATACACCAAGCGCGGTTGCTAGAGCTGCCTCGAAACCCCACCCATAACAATCTGGTGTCTGCTGGGTCCTGGGCTATCAACCAGCATATGCGGAGTTTAAGATCTTTTACGCGCGCAACGACCCTCCTCCCCAGCATCTACCACCAAAGGGTTAGGAGTTGGCGTCACAGTTTAACGCCTTGAGGCCATTGGGCTGAATAATAATAATAATAATAATAATAGTGCTTCTCTGTCAATGGCTGATGCATTTCTGCACATGCGCCTCCATCGTCTCACCCGTGAGGGGAGTACGAAGAATTGACGATAAGCTCTAATGACACCCCCGCAAGGGCAGTTCCAACACTTCCAGACGGGCCGGTATGTTCAATGAAAATACTGGTCCAGAAATAGACCGGTATGTTCAATGAAAATACTGGTGGCACCGACGGGAATCGAACTGGCGACAGGGCCCAGATGGTAGAACTTGACCACTGGGCTATCACGGTGTCCATAATAATAATAATAATGATAATAATAATAATAATAATACAGCCCAATGGCCTCAAGGCGTTAAACTGTGACGCCAACTCATAACCCTTTGGTGGTAGATGCTGGGGAGGAGGGTCGTTGCGCGCGTAAAAGATCTTAAACTCCGCATATGCTGGTTGATAGCCCAGGACCCAGCAGACACCAGATTGTTATGGGTGGGGTTTCGAGGCAGCTCTAGCAACCGCGCGATCTTAAACTCCGTCTGGACCAGTATTTTCATTGAACATACCGGTCCGTCTGGAAGTGTTGGAACTGCCCTTGCGGGGGTGTCATTAGAGCTTATCGTCAATTCTTCGTACTCCCCTCACGGGTGAGACGATGGAGGCGCATGTGCAGAAATGCATCAGCCATTGACAGAGAAGCACTATTATTATTATTATTATTATTATTATTATTATTATTATTATTATTATTATTATTATTATATTGTTATTTTGGACACCGTGATACCCCAGTGGTCAAGTTCTACCATCTGGGCCCTGTCGCCAGTTCGATTCCCGTCGGTGCCACCAGTATTTTCATTGAACATACCGGTCCGTCTGGAAGTGTTGGAACTGCCCTTGCGGGGGTGTCATTAGAGCCTATCGTCAATTCTTCGTACTCCCCTCACGGGTGAGACGATGGAGGCGCATGTGCAGATTTGCATCAGCCATTGACAGAGAAGCACTATTATTATTATTATTATTATTATTATTATTATTATTATTATTATTATTATTATTATTATTATTATTATTATTATTATTACCATTACTACTACTACTACTACTACTACTACTATTATTATTATTATTATTATTATTATTATTATTATTATTATTATTATTATTATTATTATTATTATGGACACCGTGATAGCCCAGTGGTCAAGTTCTACCATCTGGGCCCTGTCGCCAGTTCGATTCCCGTCGGTGCCACCAGTATTTTCATTGAACATACCGATCCGTCTGGACCAGTATTTTCATTGAACATACCGGCCCGTCTGGAAGTGTTGGAACTGCCCTTGCGGGGGCGTCATTAGAGCTTATCGTCAATTCTTCGTACTCCCCTCACGGGTGAGACGATGGAGGCGCATGTGCAGAAATGCA
>WBZZ01004344.1:32500-35000 GCA_019918135.1 Paulinella micropora | reverse complement strand
ACATGAGCCTCCATGCCCTTGTTCGAGGTGCTCCATCCCCACCTAGTCAGTCTCTCGACTGATTATAGGGGCCACCGATGGAGCTCCTGAGGGCAAGACTACACTAAGCCGAGGTTATTCCGCAGTCCCAACAACCTCTTGCAAAACGTTGCCGCATGTGCAAGTGCGTACACCAAGCATGGTTGCTAGAACTACCTCAAAACCCCACCCATAACAATTTGGTATCCGCTGGGTCCACGGGCTATCAACCGGCATAGCGGAGTTTAAGATCTTCGACAGGCGCCCAACGACCCTCCTCCCCAGCATCATCCACCAAATGGTTTTGAGTTGGCATCACAGTTTAACGCCGTAAGGCCATTGGGCTGGAGCTCTGATAAACAAGCGTGACTAAGTTTTTATCATCAGGTGTTACCCTCAAATATATCACAGTCAACACTAAGGCATACTGATGCAGCTGAGGCTCATGCCCTTGTTCGAGGTGCTCCATCCCCACCTAGTCAGTCTCTCGACTGATTATAGGGGCCACCGATGGAGCTCCTGAGGGCAAGACTACACCAAGCCGAGGTTACTCCGCAGTCCCAACAACCTCTTGCAAAACGTTGCCGCATGTGCAAGTGCGTACACCAAGCATGGTTGCTAGAACTACCTCAACCCCACCCATAACAATTTGGTATCCGCTGGGTCCACGGGCTGTCAACCGGCATAGCGGAGTTTAAGATCTTCGACAGGCGCCCAACGACCCTCCTCCCCAGCATCATCCACCAAATGGTTTTGAGTTGGCATCACAGTTTAACGCCGTAAGGCCATTGGGCTGGAGCTCTGATAAACAAGCGTGACTAAGTTTTTATCATCAGATGTTACCCTCAAATACATCACAATCAACACTCCGCAAGCGTGACTACGTTTTTATCATCAGATGTTACCCTCAAATACATCACAGTCAACACTCCGAATAATAATAATAATAATAATAATAATAATAATAATAATAATAATAATAATAATAATAATAATAATAAATAATAATAATAATAATAATATTGTTTCTCTAGGCGTACTGATGCAGCTGCATGGCACGATCCGTGTCCGGACATAAGCCTCCAATACCCTTGTTCGAGGTCCTCCAATCCCCCTTTGCTGGCCAGTCTCTCGACTGGTAAGCAATGCCACCGATGGAGCTCCTGAGGGCAAGACCGCACTAAGCCAAGGTTACTCCGCAGTTCCAGTAACCTCTTGCAAAACGTCGCCGAATGTGCAAGTGCATACACCAAGCATGGCGGCTAGAACTGCTTCAAAACCCCATCCATAACAATTTGGCAGACAACTGGGTCCTGGGCTACCAACCAGCATGGCGGAGTTAAAGATCTTTTATGAGGCCTCAACGATCCTCCTCCCCAGCATACTACCGAATGGTTACGGTTTGGCATCACAGTTTAACGCCGTAAGGCCATTGGGCTGGAACTCTGGTAAGCAAGCAACTATTGAACCATGTGACTAGGTTTTTTCATCGGGGGTTAACCTCAAATACACACTCAACACTCCAATAATAATAATAATAATAATAATAATAATAATAATAATAATAATAATAATAATAATAATAATAATAATAATAATAATAATAATAATAATAATAGTGCTTCTCAGTAAATGGCGAATGCATTTCTGCACATGTGCCTCCATCGTCTCACCCGCGAGGCGAGTACGAAGATTTGACGATAGGCTCTACTGACACCCCCGCAAGGCAGCTCCAAGCCTTCCAGACAGACCAATACTTTCAAAGAAAATATCCTTTGAAAATACTGGCACCGAGGGGAATCGAACTGGCGACAGGTCCCAGATGGAAGACCTTAACCACTGGGCTATCGCGGTGCCACAATAATAATAATAATAATAATAATAATAATAATAATAATAATAATAATAGTGCTTCTCTGTCAATGGCTGATGCATTTCTGCACATGCGCCTCCATCGTCTCACCCGTGAGGTGAGTACGAAGAATTGACGATAAGCTCTAATGACACCCCCGCAAGGGCAGTTCCAACACTTCCAGACGGGCCGGTATGTTCAATGAAAATACTGGTCCAGACGGATCGGTATGTTCAATGAAAATACTGGTGGCACCGACGGGAATCGAACTGGCGACAGGGCCCAGATGGTAGAACTTGACCACTGGGCTATCACGGTGTCCAAAATAATAATAATAATAATAATAATAGTGCTTCTCTGTCAATTGATGCAAATCTGCACATGCGCCTCCATCGTCTCACCCGTGAGGGGAGTACGAAGAATTGACGATAGGCTCTAATGACACCCCCGCACGGGCAGTTCCAACACTTCCAGACGGACCGGTATGTTCAATGAAAATACTGGTGGCACCGACGGGAATCGAACTGGCGACAGGGCCCAGATGGTAGAACTTGACCACTGGGCTATCACGGTGTCCAAAATAATAATAATAATAATAATAATAATAATAATAATAATAATAATAATAAT
>WBZZ01004344.1:0-30000 GCA_019918135.1 Paulinella micropora | reverse complement strand
AGAAGGGTCCATGCTCTGCTTCAAGCAAATGCGGGACTCAATACCTGCGAGACACGATCACCTTCGATGGCAATCTCTACAGTCGCACAATCAATCAATTTGCAGGTCAAAAACGATGGATTGATGGATGTGTGTAGTACGTATTGGAGTGCATGTATGAAACTTTTTCAAGGATGTTAAATATTTTGAAATGTACCCCCTTCTCTATTCCCCCAAACATATACACACACCGGCATCTCTCTCCCTCTCCCTCTCTCTCTCTCTCTCTCTCCCTCTCTCTCTCTCTCTCTCTCTTCTCTCTCCTCCCCTCTCCCCCTCTTCTCTCTCTCTCTCTCTCTCTCTCTCTCTCTCTCTCTCTCTCTCTCTCTCTCTCTCTCTCTCTCTCTCTCTCTCTCTCTCTCTCTCGGAGATGCATCAGCACGTTTGAGCTTAGAAACGACACCCCTGACATCCTTACTTCGAATCGTATCTCACATATACCATTTGAAATAAGCATCCATACGCACCCCTTATACTGGATAGGGAGCCTAAGTGCTGGCTTACTATATTTCCAGTTACATTTCTTACTATCCTATACTTTTTATGAAAACATTTTTCTCTCTCTCTCTCTCTCTCTCAAACCCACCCTTCCTCTTCTCTCTCTGTGTGTGTGCCTTACATTCTCCCCTATTCTCTCTCCCCTTCCCACCAACCCCCCCCCCCCCCCCCCCCCCCCCCCCCGGGGGGGGGGGGGTGCACTGTCTCGTTTTTGATTTGGTCGAGTTTCACCTTTCGTCCTGTGACTCAGGCCAGACCTGTGAACTTTCAAGCACGGATATCAGCATCACTTCCCAGGTATGGCATCAGCCTGCCACCCTGCTGTCAACTATCTGCCCAACCGATAGCCTGTGACCAACGTCGTGCGTGTAGGGTAAATGGAATATCTTTGGGGTCCCGGCGGCGACCCACGCTTGGAGCCACGTTGTGTTCGAGCCCGAGTCATACACGGTATGCGTAGCTGGCACGTACATACACATACATATCGCATGCTCCGTACCGACAATCTAGTCTGGCATTTGTGCAGATCCCGCACGACCTATGCCTGCACATTGCTTGTGATTGCACGTGAGATCTGCATCAGTATTTATTTCTTTTAATATTTCTACAGATCCTGGTGGAAGACGAAAACGCCAACTTCGAGTTCAATGGACGTTGCCAGAACGCGCTGCAAGCACTCAACACCTATTGCGGTATGATTATTATCATTGTTGTTGTTGTTGTTGCTGTTATTGTTGTAATTAATTATCATCATGATTAGGCTGCGGTGGCAATTGGGAATCGGGGAACAAGCGCACCGTGTACCTGAACGTCTGCCGAAGCCGCTGCACATTGCTAATGGACAAACTCTACAGCAACATGCAGGTCGATATCCACCTTGCCAGCAAACCACTACCACACACACACACACACACAATCACACACCGCCCAAAGATTAAAAAAAACCGAGCAAATAAACAAACCTTCAAACCCAAAAAAAAAAAATTTACTCTCGCCCTTCTATTAGCTTTATCATACTATTATTATTGTTTTTGTTATTATTATTATCATTATTATGGACACCGTGATAGCCCAGTGGTCAAGTTCTACCATCTGGGCCCTGTCGCCAGTTCGATTCCCGTCGGTGCCACCAGTATTTTCATTGAACATACCGGCCCGTCTGGAAGTGTTGGAACTGCCCTTGCGGGGGTGTCATTAGAGCTTATCGTCAATTCTTCGTACTCCCCTCACGGGTGAGACGATGGAGGCGCATGTGCAGAAATGCATCAGCCATTGACAGAGAAGCACTATTATCATTATTATTATTATTATTATTATTGTAAATCTGCCTTGGAGTGTTGACTGTGACATATTTGAGGGAAATCCCGATGAAAAAACCTAGTCACACTTGCTAAACAGAGTTCCAGCCCAATGGCCTCAAGGCGTTAAACTGTGACGCCAACTCATAACCCTTTGGTGGTAGATGCTGGGGAGGAGGGTCGTTGCGCGCGTAAAAGATCTTAAACTCCGCATATGCTGGTTGATAGCCCAGGACCCAGCAGACACCAGATTGTTATGGGTGGGGTTTCGAGGCAGCTCTAGCAACCGCGCTTGGTGTATGCACTTGCACATTCGGTGACGTCTTGCAAGAGGTTGCTGGGACTGCGGAATAACCTCGGCTTAGTGCAGTCTTGCCCTCAGGAGCTCCATCGGTGGCCCCGATCATCAGGCGAGAGACTGACACGGGGGGGTGGAGGACCTCGAACAAGGGTATTGGAGGCTTATGTCCGTTGAGGATATGCCATTAGCTGCATCAGTACGCCTCAGATATAGTATTATTATTATTTGGGCTGATTGGTATACAGCTCCTAGAGTAATGTTCTATGCCGTCACTTCCTTTATTCCACCGATTGGTGTGGAGACTTTCCTTATGGAATGGAGGACTGGATGCACATGGCCTTTTGGCTCAGCAATTGGCAGGAGATACACTATTATTATTATTATTTGGACACCGTGATAGCCCAGTGGTCAAGTTCTACCATCTGGGCCCTGTCACCAGTTCGATTCCCGTCGGTGCCACCAGTATTTTCATTGAACATACCGGTCCGTCTGGAAGTGTTGGAACTGCCCGTGCGGGGGTGTCATTAGAGCCTATCGTCAATTCTTCGTACTCCCCTCACGGGTGAGACGATGGAGGCGCATGTGCAGATTTGCATCAGCCATTGACAGAGAAGCACTATTATTATTATTATTATATTAACACACACTCTTGTTTGTGTGTGTTAGTACTACAACGCGAAATCGGGCATGGAGTGGATCACTCTGACCAAGGTGGAAGGGGTCTCTCTCTCTCTCTCACACACACACACACACACACGCACACACACTAGGCCATTCACAATCTCTCTCTCTCTCTCTCTCTGCAGGTCATTCAGAACAGCTACAACGACATCTCTCCTCGCGAGCGCTTGGAGAGGATCGAAAGTCAACCTCTCTCTCTCTTTCTGTGTCTCTCTCTCTCTCTCATGGCATACTGTGCGAGCGTCTGTGCTTGATATCTCTTCATGTCGTGACACTGCGTATACATTCTCTGTCTCTCTATCTCTCTCTTACAGAGTGCGAGGACGACCAAATTCTGCCCAACGCACCTATCAAGAACGACGAGCGGAGACAAGACCTGTCCAACAAAGTCCAGGTCCGCCTCTATCGCTCCCTCTACAATCTAACAATCCGAGCTTCAGGTGCGACAGGGTCTTACCTCCAGCTGCGAATAGTTTATTTATTTATTTATTATTATTATCATCAATTTTATTTATTTATTTTCTTCTTACGTGCTGACTTAGTCGCGATGTCGTTTTGTGTTGCGTTTCCCGTGACTCGGGTGTGTGTGTATATAGATAGATAGATAGATAGATCGAAACGTGCGTGTTACCTGTGTGTGCAGAATCTCAAGGACAGGAAGCAAAACCTGGAGGAGTGGGAGCAAGGGCTGGGGGAGAAGGAGGAGGCTCTTGAGGAGCAGGAGAAACAGCTTGAGGAGCGAGAGAAAGCTCTGGAAGAACAGCAGAAGGTCCGACGTAGATATATGATATGGGTATGTATGTGTATATGTACATGTAATATGTGATATGTAATGTGTATATGTATTTGAGTCTCGGGTGTGAGAGCGCCACCTTCGGCAGCTTTTTGCTGGCCCAGCGTCAAACAATCAAATCAGAGCAAAGTGCAGTAACAAATTGCTGTTGCTACAAGTTATATGGTGGTTATGTTCCGTGTGTCTGTCTGTGTCTGCTGTGTTCGTGTGTGTCTTTTATGTATGTAAATATGTAATGTGTCTGTCTGTCAGTTGGAGACGGAGCGTGAGGAAGCAGAGACGGTCAGAGAGGAGGCCGAGACCGAGGTATGTATGTATTTATGTGTTTATGTATGCAGAAGAAGAACGAAAAGGTAGTGTGTAAGTACGTGATGTATGTATAGCGTGAGGCGATTGAGGACGCGCGCGAAGCCGACAACGACAAGAAACAGGCTGCACTGGAAGAAGTAACCCCTATATGTGTGTATATGTATATATATATATACATATATATATATAATATGTGTGTGTGTGTTTATACCTATGTGTTGTTAGCTGAAGGAGGAGTTGGACGAGTACGCTGAGCAGCTGAACGCGCGCGCAGAAGCCTTGGACCAGCGCGAAGAAGAACTAGACCAGCGTGAACAAGAACTCGAACAACAAACACGAGTCTTCCTCTCCCTCTCTCTCTCTCTCTCTCTCTCTCTCTGCGTCTGTGTCTGTCTATATGTATGTATCTATCTATCTATCTGCAGGCTCTGTCGGAGAGGGAGCAGGCCGAGCTGGAGCGCGAACACGCCGAAGACGTGCGCGCTCTCTCTCTCTCTCTCTCTCAAAACAACAAACAAACACACAACCAACAAAAGAAAAGGAAAGAAAGAAATTCCACCCGCCGACCACGCATACACACAAACCGTAGCATTCTGTTTTGCCGCGGCGAGATTCGGTGCAAGGCTATCTATCTATACTCAATAGGAACGTGAGGCAGCGGAGGACGCGCGTGAGGCTGCACAGGACGAGCGCGAGAAGGTGGCATCTCTCTCTCTTTCTCTCTCTCTCTCTCTCTCTACCTACCTGCCTACCAATCAGGATTTCATGAAGGAAAAGCAGGCCTTCCTGAAGGAAAAGCTGCGTTGGGAGATTGACCACAACGCACCAGTGCGGACCACTGTGGACAAGGCCCAGAACGTCGTGAACAGCGCGCAGAAGGTCTTAGCGTCAAAAATTCCATTTCTCAATCAATCAGTCGTCCAGAATGCCTTGAACAGCGTTCAGAAAGTCTTACTATCATTTTATTTTTATTATTATTGTTTTTTTTCTTTTTTATTTTTTTCGATCGACACTGAGCATATGAAAATGCCGAGCATATCCTTTGAAAGCACTTGACCTAAGCTTTCGAATGCTCGCTTCAGAATCGTCACAAGCACTGTGAATGATGAAGGACGATGTCAATGGATTGGATGATTTTGCCACTTGAATGTCCTCAATGTGTGTGTGTGTGTTTGGCGGTACAGCGCGTGGATGAACGTGCGGCGGAGAGGGAGGATCGCCAGGAGGCGCGCGACGCAGAGGAAGAGGAGGCGCAGCATGAGCATGGCCAGGCAGAGCGCAGAGAGGAGCATCCTGACATCTTTCGCCTGCTTGTCAGGTCTGTGCAAATGTATAGAGGCGAGAATGAGGGGGGACTGCTCTGGCCCAAACACTTTTTTGTTGCTGTTCGGTCTCACGTAAAATTTTCGCTGGCGGTGACATCATATCGACTTTTGCTTCTCTTGATGGTGCAGTGGCAGGCATGGACCAACTAAAGCCTGAGGGGTGGCCGTCCAAGTCAGCATGTACTGCACCCCCCAAGCCTGTAGTCTGCGCGGTTGCTTCGTCTGGCTTACAGCAACATGTCAATGCTGGCGACATTCAAGTGACGAAATCGCCCTACTTGGATCACATTTCCTCAACCAACATTTTGAGAAACGAAAATACTGAGACGTTATTTGAAAGCTCTTGTCCTGGGCGTTCAGTCTAGCGTGCACATTTCGTCAAGATTGATTGAGAACGATGAGATCACAGTTGGAATGTTTCTCCTCTGGAATGCCGTCAGTATGAATTGCAGCTACGGACTCAGACAAGAGACAAGGGGGAGCAAGTTCTCTTTTGGACCTTCTCAAGTTTGACCTCGTTACCAGCATGGATTGGCAGTCATTTCGTGCTGGTTGAAGACATGGAACGATCAGCAGCTTAAGATGACCTCGATCTTGCCTTGCCATAGCCCTTTCTGATCAAGCTTTGCCTAATTTATGTTGTTACCGTTTGAGCAGTAACAGTACTGTACAGATTTATTAACGGTTGTAGTTTTTATTTGGTAACCTGGTGATCTTACACTTATCAAGAGTCTGTACGGTGAGCAGCCCAGCCATAAGATTTCAAGGTAAAAGTGTAATCTTCCCGGCAAAACTAGTACAATATTTCTGATAATTTCATTCTACTAATACGGTTTTTTTTTTTTTACGCAAACACTGTTTTAATAAAACTGATATTTGCTACTTGTAGGAATAAGTGGGAAGCTGAACAGATAAAATGAAATTTGCATCTGTTACAATAACCGATATTTACCTAATGACCGATAACTGTCCTAACGATATGAAGACTGAGGAATACCTAAAGTAGGGAGTCCGTAGACTCCAGACCAAGGATAAACGACAGACCGGAACGGTACTTAGTGTTGCCATTATATATCGGGTGGGCCGGCATAATCCCTTCTCCCCCGAGCGCGCGAGAAGTCGAACTTACACCGCCGCCAGCCCAATGGATAATTTATTAATAATAGTATTTAGTCATACCGCCCACCCCAAGGATTACCTATTTCACCTATATCACTCTAAGTGTAACGGTGAATTCAAGCTTTGGCGGTCTGGGGTTGGGGCTCTTAGTGACGTCTCAGAAATTATTCAAATATCTAAGTAAAAGTAAAATATTAACACTCTCGTCCATTACGTTACTACTGATGTGCCTTGGCAGCGCTTAACTCTGGCCCGCTGAGCACTGCAAGTAAAGAAAGAGGAGATCATCGCCGACCGGGAGGCGACTGTCGTCAAGATGGTTGTTGTCAGATGATTCCAGTAATTGATACAATAAAAGGAGAGCTTTCATCATGTGACTCGGAGACCCTCAGTTTGCTCAGTTTTTGAACGCATTGTACCTGTCCCCCGTTTTGGTTAGGTGACCTGCGTTGGGATAAAGAGGACAGCACTCCAGTGGGATTGCTACAACTTGACTGCTACAACAAATGAAAACAGACAGTAAGTCCTCAGAGTCATGAGCTTTAGTACTCTTAGAGGCACAATGTAGGCGCAGATAGGTAAATATGCGACCTTTTCTTATACCCCTATACACAGCCAGTGATGTATAGACTAGCTATATCTTATCTATTTAAGATGTAGTCAGTATATTCGTTTTTATTTATATACTTTTGAGCGGCGGTTGAACTTTCAACTATAATATTATGATTCATAACAGGTACTACTTTTTTCAAGCAGTATAATATTATCGTTAGAGGCCAGTGACATTGGGAAATGTCTCTCTTTTTCCTTTTTTTTGCTTGGCTCTGACAGTCTCCTATATTTTCCGCCATACGTGTTTCCTCTCTTTGTAGAGGAGGAAGATTAGGTTATTATCAGAGTGCTGTGGAATTGGAAGGATAAATACCCCTGCTTACATTAAATAATATTTTTTGATTATAACCGATAAAAGTGTAGTCCCAGCCTACTACGGATTTTCATATCCTCTAAATTTCAATTCAGTAATTTGAAAATAGCCACTCCCCTAAGCAAAGAAAGAAAGAAAGGTAGTGGAGGAGTGTAGGAAAGGAGTTGGGGAGGTGTTAGCAGCTTGCAGTGCACAAAAACAACAGTGAAATCTTGCACAGAGGCCCATAAAGCGGCACGACAAGACATTCGTTGTATGTACGATTTTGACACCTCAAGCAGTGTGATTGGAGTGTGTAAGGTGCATAGAAAGTGTACTCAGTGGGACAGAAACATTAGGGGGCTCACTAGTGTGATTGTCGACACATTGTCGAGCCGGAGGAGTGCTTAACAAACACACACAAGGAGAAGGAAAACACCCTCCTATCAATTCTGTCAACACTCCTACACGTATACCTACACATACTCCTCACGAGGAGAATAGCCAACAATTACACGCTCTAACTCTTGTTTGTACTGCCACAAACACGTAACACACACAAACGTTGTTGACACGTCAATACGTGCAACGAGGCCGAAGAAAAACAAACAAACGACACACATACAGAATCCTATTCCTTTGGCATAAAACCTGTTTATACAAACAACACCCGTCCCACACCAAAGAAGGTAGCCATCTCTCAAAGGGGTGGTAGACCAGTCTATTAAGACATAGGCCGGGGGAATTGAGTGTAAATTGAAGAGAGGGAGGCCAAAAAGGAGTGTGTTTTGGGAACGATTTTTATTTTTGTTCACAAACAACGAAACACACACCCCACATCACACTCAAACACTCCAAACGTGTTGTGTGGTGCCATATAGGTCAACAAGGACAAGAACTCGGATACCGAGTGGCTCCCAAGACATCAACGACCAGTGTGTGAAGAGTCACCAGCACTCGGTACACACACAGACACACACACTCTCGTAGACACACAGACGAGACACACACCTCACATCACACCCAAGCACTAACAACGTGTGTGTGGTGTCAAATAGGTCACCAAGAACAAAAGCTCTGACACCGAGCAACTCACAAGGCATCAGCCGTTGTTGTGTGAAGAGTCAGCAGCACTCGGTACACACAAACACATACACACACACGAGAACACTCACAAACACCCCCCATAACTCAAAAAGGCAAAGCTTCGGTTGGTTTTTGAGTTGGGAAAGGTTCTTTCACAAAAGGACAATAACAGTGACCTATTGGGCTGAGCCCAGAAAGGATCGTTGAAAACCTTTTTGAACGATTCTTGATTGTGTACGCACGAGGGTGGAGTAAGGTTGCTAACCGACTTGTTTGTGAAGCACAAGTGTGGTGTACTTTGTCAGGGTGCACACGTACACATCGTCTGGCTTGGCAGAAGGAACAGCAAGGCTTCCCCCGACAGAGGGGGAGGGTGAGTCCACCAATCCCTTGCCTGTTATTTGTTGCTTGTTGTGTTGGGTGTGAGTTGGTTGTCGTGTTGTATAACATCGTGCTTGACACAAGCATTGACGACACAGTGAACAGAACACACGACAACAAAAGACAAACACAACAGCACACTTACGAGAACATACGACTCCATCTGCTCGTTTCAACCCTTCAGGGGCACACTGAACATGGCGTGGATAGGCTCTAAAACGAGATCATCCATCGCTATAAAACTCGACATGTCTGACGAAGCAGACGGTAACGACACGCCCGCCACAGGCGGCGGTTTTACCACTCCCGCAAGGGGAGGAGGACGAGCACAGGAGGAACCTGTCCCTCGCTCTCCATGGAGAGGGCCCGACAATGGGTTGGTAATTCCGGCTCGTGCAATTCAAACGAAGGTGGTCCTGGACCGATACCGAGGCCCAGCCGAGGGATGGCCAGGCAGCCCTCAAGATGACGAGGAACATGGGACAAACCCAAACGACAACTCGATGCATCTTTTCCCGAATAACATGTACGAGGATGCAACTTGGTACAGGTGTATGTTCAAGGAACCCTCGATACAAGGGGCTATTGGACTAATGCATTTGTTCAATCCGAGCCTTACTGCAAATGGTACCGCCACCATACATCATGTTATGGACCTCTACAGGGTTCTAGCAACCGTGCGTGACTCCTTATTAGACGAAGCGTGGCAGATAAACCATCAAAGGTACCCAGCTCTGCTGAATACCTTATTCGTCGAGAAAAAGGATCTACAACCCTCTCTCACCTTTCCTTTCACACAGGACCCAGATAAAGAACTAGCTACAGACACAAAGTGGCCCAACTCGGCAAGGTTGCTGGTGTTTATCTCGGAGATACAAGCTTGGAATATAGTTTCAGCACGAAACCTGAGTGCTGCGGTTGCAATTTGGAATCTCACCCTCATAGAGCACAAGAGCTGGAAGAAACAAGCTTCTCCCCTCTGAGGACGATTCAACAGCAGCTGCCCAAGCCCGGGACACCCTTAACGAGCTGCTTGATACAATCGAACAGCATCAGTGGACATGGGTGAGTAGGATGGCAACGAAGTTCAAATACTTCAAGGCCACCATGGTGTTTGAGAAGGCTATAAGAGGTGGTAAGGTGGTGGAAAAGAAAATCGCTCCCCATCCGGCGGTTAAGCTCTACTGGTGCAACTTCCTCGGTATGTGCGAGTTAGTAGCACAGACCATCAGTGACATCCTTCGAATTCGCCTAGCGAACGAGGTTCATGTCACATATGGCAATTATGGCAGAGGAACCGTCGTCCCAGAGGGAACGACATTCGTCTTCTTTCACAAGACGGTAGTTGTCCCGCCCCAGGGAAACCAGGGGGGTGGCGGACACAAGCGACCTTCAAACACCACGGAAGAACAAAAGAAAGCGAACGACAAATTAGTCGAACGAGCTCTGACTCGGCTCGACAAGGCCACAACTTTTGACTATGGCAAGTATAACCCGCAAGTCAGGATCGATTATGGCGAAGGTATCTTGCTTTTGTTGGGCTATACGTGTCTAGACAGCACGATTGGACAGTTCAGTCTAACCGCTGCTGACACTAAACAGATATTAGCCAACAAAGCCAGTCGTTGGGCATCCCAAGACTTGTTAACGCACAAGTGGCCACAATGGGATGAGGAAGCGGGCCGACTAATTCAAGGGGGACAATTGAAGCCTCCCGGGCGACCTCATTACCCGCTCGAACAATTTGTAAGGGAGCCAACTGGGGTTTCATGTGCGACCCTGTTATCGTCGCCGACCTGGTGTCGGCAATTGCACAACGTATGTGGGAAGCCGATGTGCCACACAACGAAATCGTGGACCTTCCACAAAAGCTGATCACGCCCCTAGTTCGTGCTGATTTGGCGATGTTACTAGTGGCAGTCCTTAAGGGCATCGCTAGAGCAACGACCACCAAAGGCCGAACAACGGGGAAAGATACATTCGCAACGTCTTGTCACAGGCACAGGATGCCGATGACCGCGCATTCTCGCTTCAGAGTTTTCGCGTTGACCGATTGGTCGAAGTATCCGCGTGGGGTGCAACTTTTGTGAAGAAGATCTTCGGCTCTAGATCGAACAAGGACGAACGTATGCGGCGGGCAAACATCTTGCTGCAGGCCATGCAGGCTGTAGGATTGTCGTTGCCTGATCATCAGGCTAAGGCAAACGAACCACAGTTCGACATACTGTCCTTCGTCACATCCACCTCATGGGGAGACCACTCTTATACGGGGTCCAGCTCCTATCAGAGATCCCCCTCGAGTTCACCTAACCCATACTGGTCATCGTCGTCGAGCTCATCGAGCTCCTCGAACCCGTATTGGGGACAGGGGCCGCGACATTCTCCAAACCCATACGCATCTACATCTTCTCCAGCGGGGGGTAGCCCTAACTCATATGCCCAACAATCTACTTCGGGGTTTCATTCTCCACCACCGGTGGGCTTGACATCACCACCTCATACTTACCAAGCACCACAGTTTACCATGCCCATCTACTCACCACCGCCCTTACCACCCCCCATGTTATCTCCCACACCACCGCCGGTTAGCCAGACACAAGGGACCCCGCCCCCACGTCAGCCGGCGACAAAGAAAAAGAAAACACGTACAATCACACGGCAAACCAATCAACCTCTCAGCTCATTAGCCATCGACCCTGGTCCGGCTGGATGCCCGTACGGGGTACAGAGGTTAGACGACCTTGGCAACCCGCCAACGGGCAAGTCTAATACTTTGTGTGATTACTTTCACCACGCACTGGCTTTTAACTGCTTACCAGAACGTCGATTTTGGGTATGGCCCTGCCTCATGGGAAAGTCGTGTCAGCGTTGGCACACATTCCCGGGCACTCCGCAGCACCCAATAGCGATGAGACGGTACATACGCAGATACAAGGTGGGAGAGTCGAAGCTCAATAGGCCGGAAGATGGCGATTGGGTGCCCTGCCCGAAACAGCAGGCACACATGAACTTGCCATTCCCGGACGTTGATGAACACTGACGGGTCTCTGTGATGCCAAACGGGCACGTGGCAAGTTGGTGCGCCGCCTTCGATGCGGAAGCCGAAATGCTCAAGAGCCAGTTCCGGCGGCCGACAAGTTCGCGGCATACATGCCCGGGCAGGAGTCACTCCTGAGCCAGATGGGTAAGCCCACAGCACGCAAATGCAAACGCAAACGCAAACAACACGTCACATGTGTTGTGCAGGCCACGGCCAGCCAGCAGGACACAAGTCCTACAAGAAGCGCAAACTCAAGTCCTAGACAATCAACGGAAGGGACACACCCCGGGGCACGTAAGCGGGTGCGTTTTGCACACCCGTTGGAAACGATAGCCACCGCAGAGGGTGATGGACTCGTTGTTGGGACAGGCGCAGTAGTAACAGAAACACTAGTTAATAGGGTGATGGTAACGGAGGCCACACCAACGCCAGGTCAGGTGACACAAGCCGATATTGAGTCACGGACGGATAGGGTTGCTGTGTCCCCACCCACATCAGTGGTAGATACGACAGTAAGAATGGAGGCTACACCAACGCCAGGTCAGGTGACACAAGTCAGTATCGAGTCACCGACGGCTAGGGTTGATGTGCTCCCTTCTACACCGCAAGTAGATAGTATTGCGGGGGTCACAGACCCCTTGATCACAGTTAATAGTACTGCTACGGCAGGGGTGAGCGAAGAGATAACAAAGGGGCACAACAGTAGTCGTGGCCGTCCACCTTCACCTTAGGTGACGACCTTCCGCAACAATGTACAGGCGGACCCTCACCCATCTCCACCCGAAGACAATGTCGCACAGGCGGCTAGTGAGGATGATGGTAAAATGGACGGGCTAAGTTGCCGTGTCCGCACAGCGGACACCTGCGTAAGCAAGGCAGGTTCCATCCCAGTCGCCTCACTACAGAAAACAGCCCTTTTTGAGAACAAGGTGATTAACATTAAAGCCAGGGCAAAACAACAAATAGCACCTCAACGGTCTTTGCTTGGCCGTGATGTTCGACTAGCCCCGGGAACGGTGGCCGGTTCCGATATTAATCACCCGAATATACCGCATATTGACCATGCATACCCCCACACACAGACAACATATATACTGCATCACCATTCACAGCACAGAACTCTGTAGTGCTCCCGGGCCCACGGGATGGCCCAAGCGTTGCTCCGGCGGTCGTAAGCCAGATGGGACTAACACCCTTGGTGGACCCGGACAAGCTTGGCGATGCCCAACGCCGGAGGGCGCGCAGGTATGCTGAGATGGAACTGCAACAAGCCCTCATGTCGACAGCCGAACCCCAGGACCTCCCTGCAGCGGAGGCAAGGGACATGACCTACACCCGTCTATTTTGGCGGGAGCTCAACGCCCACCTGGACACCGGTAACGATAGCATGGCACAAATCACCTTCGCGGGTAAAAGATTTATAGATAAATTCGGAAAGTATTCGATTTCACGCGCGAAGGGAAGCTCGGATATATCCGGGGTGCCAACGACGGAAGGAGTGCGATCATTGGTCGTATACCGTTGACGGTGGAATTCCCGACTGGCATGACATACACAATACACGTATTGGTGGTGCCAGATTTCCCGGGAACAATAGTGCTGGGTAAACCTGATCTGAAGATGATGGAAGCTCAGCTTTTATTGGGGCAGGATGTTATTAAGTACGGAAGGGGCCGACATGTGGCGGAATACCCCATACTTAACCCTAGTCCAGAACGTCCGGTAGATCATCCGTATAGGGGGAGAGCGCAGGTGACCTTGATCCCGCCCGCACCCCCCATACCGCATGATATACGGACACAGCAGCGTGTTACGCCCGCTGGGACAGCATGGGTATACACGAATGTTTATGTCCCGGAGCTGACCGGCCCATGGGCGGGCTTCGAGGATTTAGCAGCTGAGCGTGAGGCCCAAATCTTGCTGCTGCGGAAGCAGGATGAATCATGGCACGGCTTTGACCAAACCTACCTATATGGGGGTGGGCAGAAACGGCCACATGAATTCATAAGGGTCAAATCGAGCTTGGTTTTCCATGCATCGAAACGCCTCACAGAGGACGATAATGTGATGGAAAAGTTAAAACTATGGTACAAGGGATCGGAGCCCATACATACAGCCCGAGAACCTACCGAAGGTGCCGAAACTCCTGGCTGACAGGTTGGATCGGGGCGAAGACATCACCATTATACTCCCGATACACCCCACCGTGATGTGGTGGAGGGATGTATTGGATAGGGTGGTCGATGACCCAATACCGATACCTAGCCGACAGGCTAAACCACTCATGGCATTCCAATTAGGATCAAGGCAGGATGGTCTGGCATACAGAACCAAACTACTGACCCGAAAGGTGGATGATATGCGGGAGATGGCCTTTCAGATCTTTCCGGGGTTCTTTCACAAGTCGGCAGCGAAACAATACGCCGATATGTTAGTAGAACTTCAGGAATTTGCAACATGGGACAACCAGTCCACCATGCAATACCCAGGCAGGGACGCGAAGGATGAGGTTGAGGATCCGGACTCCATCTTAGAGTACCCGGATGACCCGAGAGACCAGAAACCGGTCGAAGAGATCATCGACGAAGTCGTGGCGCGACTATCAGGTTCACCTGACTTTGTTCAGGATCTCAAGGCCCAGTTTCTGAAGAATAAGACCTTTTTTGGACCCCTTGTAGCCGGCGGCGTGACGCACACTGCTGCTAAGATAGAGCGACAAGTGGGACAGACGATACCTCGTCTCCGCGGATCGCGCCTCAGTTACAAGGAGGAGCAGATCTGCGAGGAAATGATTCAAGATATGTTGGCTAAGCTGCTAATAGAACCGTCGTGGTCGGAGTACCGATCACCGGTTCGGCTTGCGCCAAAGCCGGATGGCAAGCAACGATTTTGCATCAATTACACGAGGCTCAATAAGATCATCAAGAGCGTTGAGGCACCAATCCCCCGTATGTGGGATGGCCTCAACCGACTCCGGGATGCTAAGTTCTTTACAAAGCTAGACTTGAAGAATGGATTCTGGAACATCCCTTTGGATGTGGAGAGTCGGGCACTGACGGCCTTCGCCGTCGGCGGGAGACTGTACCAGTGGACAGTCCTCCCGATGGGATTGAAAACCGCCCCGGCTATCTTTCAGAATTGCATGAATCAAGCTCTGTCCGACCCGAAGTACGGTGATCCGAAGTTCACCGAAACTTACGGACATACTAATCAGTATAGCTTTTGTTACATCGATGATATCGTTATTTATTCAAAGACAGAAGCGGAGCACCTGGCTCACGTGTCGGACATCTTGAGACGCCTAGAAGCATTCGGCCTTAGGTTGAACCTAGAAAAGTGTTCGTTCGCTAAGGACCACATCGAGTATCTAGGGTACAGAGTCAAGGATGGGGTAATAGTGTTGAAGCCGGAGAAGCGGGACGCTATCCGTTCCCTCCCACGCCCAAACACACGCACAGCGCTGCATTCCTTCCTCTGTATGGCACAGGTGTACTCGGAATTTATTCCGAACTTCCAGGACTTTGTAAAACCATTACGGGATTTCTGCCTTCACGGCAACCCGGATGGCGAATGGCCGCCAAAGGCGGCGGAGGTATACACAAAGCTAAAGGAGGCGTTGACACGAGACCCCCTCACAGAGGGCGGATCGGTCTTGGTTCTCCCCGACTTTGAGAAGCGTTTTGTTGTAGCAACCGACGCGTCGAAATACGCGGTCGGGGCCGTCTTACAACAATACGATTCTGACCACAAACAGTTGAGACCGATCATGTTCGTCAGCAAGAAGTTGATGCCCGAACAGGTCAACTACTGCACCAGGCAACACGAAGCGTTGGCGATAGTATGGGCGTTCAGTCGGCTGAGGGAGTACTTGTGGGGTGCTCCGAACATATTGGTTCAAACAGATCATGCCAACCTTAGATGACTCATGGACCGAGAACATACGGGACGACTGGCCCGATGGCAGTCAGAGCTGGCCTTGTATGATTTAACCATCGAGTACATTAAAGGTAAAGAAAATACGGTCCCAGATAGTCTATCACGGATGCCTCGGGTGAAAGGCTCCGTAGGCGACGGATTAGACCGCTTTGCATTAGAAACTCCCACGGCCTGCCTAGTCGGATGGACAGCCGATGATGACTGGACGGCCACGGAGCATACAGCAGATTTCAAAGACACGTTGCTGGCGGTGATGGCATACATGGCCACCAACGCACAAAGCTGGACACCGGGATATAGACCCGATTCTCAAGCTGAACTGTTGGACCAGCTGCAATGCATATGTCGCGTGTGCTGCGCGCAACACGAGGCTGAGGACTGGCAAGACCTGCTGGAGGAGATCGACACCCAGTCGGACATCCTCAGCGAGGGGGATATAAAGCCGGGTCAGATCCATGAACATGAACACTCCTTTAACGCATTTTTCGCGGATAGGACGCAGTCGTTCTGGGTACCCCAGCATGTTCACCCTGAACGGTCGGCGATTATCGCGGCTGCCGAGCGAACACACCGAACAGAGGGGCCTATAAGCCTAGTCACCAGTGCTCTCCAGCTGGATGACATGGATATGACGGTGGCGAGCCCCGAGGTGTTTGGTCAGTTGGCGAAGAGCTCTAAGGAATGGGGCCCCTTCATTGCTCACGCTATTGACCCGATACCAAATCCTGAGACGAGAGAAATAAGAGCCCATAATAAAACGATGACCTGGCATGATAACCTCCTGTGGTATAAGGGGGCAGGCGGTAAGTGGGAAAAGACGTCTTCAAAGTGGACACTGTGGGTACCAACCCAGTTACGCAAGGCGATCCTTTAGCCACTCACCGCTCTGCTCTCAACTCACACACGGGAAGGGATAAAATGCCATGGTTTATTTCACGCAGGTTTTGGTGGCATGGCATGCAGAAATCCATTGCCGACACAGTCGACACATGCGAACACTGCAAGCAAACCAAGACACCACACAACAACGCTCAGAGAGGCCTTTATGGCGAATACAAGTGTTGAGAACCTATTCGAAACTTTGCATGTTGATTACGTAGGACCGCTACCGCGAGCGGAGACCCACAATTATTGGTACATCCTGACAACCATAGACCGCTTCTCGAATTATGTGTTCGCGGTACCAGTGGTGGAAAAGGATGCGGAATCGACATGCGAGGCCCTGGTCGACCATGTCTTCCGATATACCGGAGTGCCGAAAAATGGGTACAGCGATCGGGGATCGGAGTTTACGAACGAACTCCCCGCTCGGCTGTCCACAGTGTGGGGCTTTAAGTGGAAATACGTAACTGCATATTCATCAGAGAGCAACGGCAAAATCGAGAGGGTCCATAGACCGCTCAAGGCCGCGCTCCAGCAGTATTGTCGCGATAATCAGCACATATGGCATAAGGCCTTACCGTCTTTTGTGTTCTCCATGAACAACACCGCATCGAGAGCATTGGGCGGAAAAGCCACGGGCGCTTCCCCCAATCTCCTGGTATACGGGCAGCACTTGAGAATTCCGGAGGAGCTGGTGTTACAAACCTCCCGGAAGGGGGCTTTTTGGAGCATGATGAGCTGATGGCCTGTCGCCTACGAGTCATGGCGGAAGCCAGACACTACGTCATGAAGGCGCGGGAGGCCGAAGAGGCTCAAAAACAAAACCAGCAGACGCCGAACAAAGTCAAGTATGAGTCGGGGGAATACCATAAAGGGGACTTAGTCTTCCTGTACGTGCCCCAGGTACCCAACTTGGTTAGCGTCAAACTCTTCCCGATGTGGCAAGGCCCTTACACTGTTGTAGAACAAGTAGGTGCTTTGACATACCGAATACAGGGAAAGGGTAAGACGCTAGTAGTACATGTACGGCGGCTGATGCGTTTTAACCCCATCCTGGATCGTAACAAAACGATGACGGAAGCGGTACAGAAGCTGGAACACAGTTTACGTCCGCCGCCCAAGCGCCGAGACAAGACGGCCGAGGCGAAAGAAAACTCGACACAACCCTTACCGGCCGTAGCCCAGGGGAATGATCCGAACAATAACGAAGCCGAAGAAGTCGCGGCTGAACAAACCGACGCTTCCGAGGGGGACGTTATCGCGCCCGGGCCGACCAACCACCTGCAGTCGGAACAGGAGGAGAAGGTTGAACCGGTGCCGAGACGCCCACCAGCTGAATCAAAGCTGAGGTCGGCCGACGACGTGAAAACCACGCACTGGCACGTCGGAAAGATATACCTTCTTCGGCCACCAGAGGCACATGTCGGCGATGATGCCTCAACGATTTCTTCCTCATGAAAGTGAGAGAATGGGAGCCGCAGACTAGGGTCACGCGCACAAGCAAGGCAATCAAAGCCGAGCCGCCCGTACTGCAGTTCTATCGATCACCTCAGGACCTCGACGAGCCGGAATCGCGGACTTTTTATCCTGTACACCGCGACTCCAACCAGGTCCAAACGTTCTGGAAAGGCATCACGGACAAGTCCGAAGGCTACACGCCGTGGCAGATACAGGCGTGGCCTAGGATGGTGCTAGATTATCCATTCGATCTACAGCACGGTCGAATCCCCCTACGGGTGTGGGATGAGATAGTAGCCGAGGGCATAGCGACCCATCTCATCGGGGCACCACCACCAGGCAAATATAAGAAAGCCAAATTAGGGCAGGCAAAGAGGCGCAAGCTAGCCTAGCTCAGCATGCCGTGTGACACCTCACAAGCATAGTTAACGCGGGTAGTATGCGAGATCCAAAGACCAATACTGGGTAGCAACAGTAAGAAACTAGCCATAGGAAAGGGACACGGCTTTGGACTCCATATCTGTTAAAATACTACCTAAGTCCATTCTTCTTAGATATAGCAAAAGAGAGCCTAACATGACATGATACACGGGAAAAGACCCTGCCTTACCCTCCGTGAGGTGCGACGGCGCTGAAGGTATCTTGACGGGCTAGTAGTTGGTGTTCCACCAGGGGTCGGAATAGCTTCGGGCTAACCATGTTGACGCGCAGCAATGCCCGTTGATATGGTTGGCATTGCACATTATACCCACCTCCTCTCGAGTTGCACACCCGCCTCCCGCGGCAATTGCATGAGTGGTGTATGATAAGTTATTCCCCACAGAGTGTCTTAGATATTATGCTCGCTCTTGTTTGCTCTTTGTTTGGATGGAAGGGGCTCTAAGGCACCCGACGGCCCTAAGTACACACATAAGCATATCTATACCACTAAGAAATATGGCACGTCCCTATTTACATACCGCCGCAAATCGCGCAGTACGGCGAGGGTGGAACACGCGGACAGCAAAGATGACCGGGGCATGGGTGCACCCGCGTTGTCACGCTGTTGACCAGCGTTTGACAACGAGCAGAGAGTCGAACACCGACACGAGAACAACACACACATTGCACATTGCTCGGTGTGCTTGGGCTGACATACAGATATATATACATACGAACTCACGGACGCATACGTGATATAGGCACCTGGTGGTGTATGTTTGGCACCGAACATCTGGTGGAGCAGTATCTCGGATTCCCCCTGTCGTGCGTGGCTTCGGTCCTGGTGATACCGATCGTACACCTAGGACTACAGGCGATCGCGGCAGAAGGGCAACGGCTCCCTCCACGCGGGATAGTCCGGCGGGAACGACCCCGGCAGCTAGCCCGGTGGCGGACCGGCGTCGCGAAGCGGAGCAGCCGGACGAACCAGACCCATCTGAGGCAGCGAACTTCAGGTGCGGTCACATACATATCTCACCAGAGGGCACCCCACATCACAATGACCACTCCGAGCAGTGGCGCAAACAACCTTGCAAGCAAGGGCGCACGGGGAAACGAAACCCTGCAGCGCAACCTTGTCGGTCCCAATACACCGCTCACACCCGCTTAACCTTCAGGTGGCACAACTCAGGCTAGTGTTGTGACCACACCGAAATCCCCACGGGGAAAAGCTGAGGTCGAGTCGGAGATGTTGACGACCCCTATGAAGTTATCGGCTGACGAGGGGGAGGCACCGACTGAGGACAGCAGTACACCTTCATCGCAACACACCGATGAGGACGTCGATCCCGAAGGGCTAAACACCCCTCAGCACTCGGGATTTGGGTGGATCCCAGAAGAAGACGAGAGCCTATATTATGGCGAAGAATTGAGCCTCACGCGGATGGACGCTAGGGAGGAAGCACGCTTGAGATACTGGAAGAAAGTCGGCGATGAGGATAGACTCAAGCCCGACGCTTACATGACAAGCTGAACCCGCCCGAAGAGAAGCGGCCCGATGAGCGGCCACGGCCCACGGACCCTGCGTACCAGCACCACCGCTGCCCGCCACCGGAGCCGACGGCACATGGGGCAGGGACGAAGTATTCCCCGTGTACTTTCATGCCTCCGATAATATATTCGGAGTATACGGACCGATCGACCGTCCGATATACGCATATTCGGAACGGGGCCCGGTCCCGCCGCGAACGTGGAGGGTCGTAGCACCCGGAGTGCGTAGGCCATATCACATCGACACGGAAACGATGTTGAGAGGTATGGACCTACACCTGAACCAAGACCCAGATCGGGAAAGGGAGGAGTATAAGAAACCGGTGCGCTACGCGTATGACCCACTGACGCGTAGAGTATACCGGATCTACCCACCTTATCCAGATATCACGGATGCGGAGCGCAGGCTGCGGCTGCAATGCCCGGCGCTCGCACACACAACCAACGAACGAACGTTCCCGTTCACACCGTCTAAGGAGCCGTACCGAATACGATTGGTGAGCAACCAGGTTAATTGGGTCCCAGACCCACACTTGTTTGAGGCAAACCCTCGCAAGATTAACCTGCCGCCACCAAGCCTCCATTCGACGAACGGGGCTTCTCGGACTACCTTGACAAAGCGAGGTACGAACCCACCGAACAGGACAACGTCCTGAGGGTACAGTGTGAAGGGTCAAAGAAACGCGGGAGAGGATGGGGCCTGAGATGCTCGCGGAGATGGCACCTCACGGAAAGAGCGTATGCGTCACCAGAGCGATACGGGCCTCACCGATGTCCAGATCACGCATACAACAATGACATCGAATTGATATCCTCTCCCCTATGTAGGCCGCGGCCTATAGTACGCAGATCATTGGTCGATTCCCCCCAGTCATAAGGTGTATCGTGCCACAGCACTCGGAAGTCGGAGAAGACTTGACCTGGTCGGAAGCGAGGGCTTTGAAAGAAAGCCTGGATCAGGAATCAGACATGCAAGCGGAAGATCAACCCGCAGTGACATGGAGATGGCAACCATCATCACCGTCTACCGAAGAGGAGTTCATAAACTCCCTCGAGGAAATATACCTCGACGAATAAGCGTAGACGCGTTTTGAGACCCAGCCAATGGGTGTATGTATATTCGTAGATACTTCTACCTTCGCCACAGCGAAGTAGATACTTGCCGGGTGGCAATAAGAAAATGTCTGCAGACAACAAAACCAAACAAACAACGCCGAATACGCCAAAGGCACCCTTGACACTGGTATAGCGCCCGTTCATCCCTATGATGGACGAGGATGCACGGGGGTATTGAACAATTGAGATCAATGCCTCCCTGTATCCTCTGGATCACAGATCCTTCGGACGGACTAGGGCCGAGACAGGGGATGGGGACGCGGGATACGTAGAATTGCTCGGAGATTTGCTTCAGATCAGATGCAAATCGTAAAGTAATGCTATGATCACAGATCCGAAGGGTGGACCCACGTCATTGCAAGTGCTGCCGACCCTCAACCTTGGGAAGTTTGAGGCGCGGTAGCAAACGCGGGTCAGAGACCAGGGAAAGCAAGGAGAAAGGAAACGGCGAAAGGATGATTTGACAGCGACATGATCAGGGGGAGGAGATAGTTCAAAATTCAAATTCAAATTTGAAATCGAAATCTCCAAACTCAAATTTGTATTTTGTAAGTACCGGACGTACAACTGTGATGAAGAGCAAAAAACTTAGCGGTCACTCAAGCTACTCAATGGGTTGTCTCCACAGGAGCAGATTCACCCATGAGGAAACAGACCCGGAAAGTGCGCTCTCATTTGCCGATATTTACCAATCTACCCCTATTTACTACGGTTCCCGTATAAGATGGGGAGGGGGATTGTAGGCGCAGATAGGTAAATATGTGACCTTTTCTTATACCACTATACACAGTGATGTATAGAAGAGCTATATATATTAAGATGTAGTTATATCAGTTTTTATTTATATACTTTTGAGCCGGTTGAAAACGATAATATTACGATTCACAGCCGGTACTACTTTTTTAAGCCGTATAATATTATCGTTAGGGGTGACATTGGGAAATGCCCCTCTTTTTCCTTTTTGTTGCTTGGCAGTCTCTGTAGGAGGAAGATTGGGTTATTATCGTGTAATATCTTTTGATTATAACCGACAAAAACAACCAAAAACAAAGAAAAGGAAGTCACAGCAAAAAGACAGTATGAACCCCGTTCAAGGCCTTTCAACGTGAGATAGTTTTGGCCTTGGGAGCCAAAGGACTTAAGGGGGCACTCAAGACCCCAGAAGAACACACGTGCATGAGAGTAATGTAAGTGCTTTGCACAGAGTGGAAAACAGTCCCCAACTACATGTGAGGTGGGGAGAGAGAGCAGGGAAACAGCCAGCAAGAGGGAGAGGAACGATAGGGTTGAGAGAGGAGGAAGAGGAAGCTGAGTTAGACTCAGAGTCAGAGACAGACAAGGAAAACCTTACATCTTATTTTACTGAGACAGAAAGGCAGCCTACTTTAGGGGGAGATAGTGGTAAGAGTGAGCAAAAGGGAGGAGCAGAGCAGGTGGAGGAGAGGGGGAGAGTGAGTAGTCAGCCTTCACCTACTTATTCCACACCAACAACGACAACAATCAAGACGAAGAGCAAGGAGCAAGTAGAGGAAAAAGAGAAGGAAGATAGAATGATAGTAGCATATGAGGAGAGTTTGGAGCATGAGATGAAAAGACAGAGAGAGGAAGCTTTTTCGTTTGTGTTTGATAAGCTGGCAAGGTAAAGCCAAGAGGAGTGTGGCAGATTTGGTGAGAGACACCTCACCAGACTTTGGTCAGAACTTGCACACTGTGTGGGCAAGACTAACCAAAAGGTTTGGTAAGGTGAGTGAGGAAGATGTGCAAGATAAAATAAATGCGATGAATGCATGGGCATTTGATGAGGGGTGTGATTATGCGCCGCAGTTTGATGCGTTTGTTGCGTTAGATGAAGAGCTAAAGGCAGTAGGCCATAAAACACCCCCCACAGAACAATGGAAACAATAATCACTAATGCCTTGCAAAACCCTGAGTATGCATCAGAGGGGTGAGAAAGGATTGGGGAGGATGGATGAGCACGCTGAAGATGAATAAGAAGCAGCATGCATGGTCTTTTGAGGAATGGTGGGAGGAGTTGGAAGAAAGAGCATTGGAGATAGATAGGAACAAAGAGAGAGAGAAGAAGATGAAGACAGAAAAAGCACACGCAGGGAAAGATGCCAACAAAAGAGAGGAAGGGCAGAGAGGTGTGTGTTTTGGGTTTCAAAGAGAGAGTGGATGCAAGTGGCGGATGAGTGTCGTTTTGCTCATACAGAGGGTTCAGTCACCATGCGTAGTGTGCCTGGGGTGTGCTACCTGTTTGAACAGTCAGGCAGCTGTGATAGATCTAACTGTAGGTTTAAACACACCACCACTAATAAGAAAGGGGGAGGGAAAGGAACAGGAACGAGAAAGAAGACGTGGAAGAAAGGAGAGAAATGTTTCAACTGTAACATGGAGGGGCATGTGTTCTCCGCATGTGAGGAGTGCAGGATGTGTGGGGGTGAGCATAGACTGCATGAATGTGAAGAGATGAAAAAGGCGAGAGAAGAGCCAGGTGAGAAGGAAGAACCGAGAGAGAAGGAAAAGAGAGGAAAAGTGGAACATGGAAAGTTAGGAAGGGGGAGTAAGTCAGACACTTCTGACACAGATAGGGGGAGTGAGTCAGACACGGATGAGGAAGGTGAGAAGGTGAAAGCATTAAAAAGGACGATGAGATTTTTGACAAGGCGAGACAGTAGGCATGGTAAAGGAGAAGGCCCACATGGGCAAAGTGATGGTAGTACAAGAGAGAGAAGTATATCGTCAATGTGAGGGGCGAGTGTCCGGTGGGCAGCAATGTTTTGTATGCACGCATGACATGGAGAGTGAGAATGTGTTGTTGCGAGAGGCAGCTTGTGGTTTGTTGAGAGGGCGATTTTGCGGGCTGCATACAGATCAGGAAAGAGAGAGTGAGAAGGAAGCCCCAGTGATGGGGGAGCAAAATGAAGATAGCCCACTCAAACCGTTAGTTGAAAAGAAGAAGAAAGAGAAGGAGAAGCGCCCCAAGCGCAAGAGTAAAAAGAAGAAAGGAAAAGAAAGGAATGCAAAGAACAGGTTGGGCCCAGTCGAGGGGCAAAGCTACGCTCCAAGGGCGGAGGATGGAAGGAGCGTGGAGAAGGTCAACGACTCGCAAGGGCGCGGCCGGGGTGCAGACGGCGATCAAGACAGTGACTCGGACCCGGAGTGGCGATTGGTGGCCCGGCGTGCGACGCACAAGTGGTTCTACGACCCGGGCGGAGAATTCCAGCGCTTGCGCATGGACGGCTGTGAGCCGGGGAGCTAAGGGACAAGGCGACTTCAAGGATGCAAGGGAGCGGGGGAGCGCGAGTATGGACGGCGCTACAACTGTGACCTTTTTACGCTCTATCATAAGTCTAGTTTTTTGAGCGTGACTACAAAGTTAGTAACTATAGAGTTAGTGCATATAGTTGTTATTATAGTACGGCTCCGTTAATTTCTGAATAGGGCTACAAATATTTACCACCATATATGCGAGGTTAGTAGCATAATGTAGACGAGGCCGTTATTCCTAAATAGGGGGAGCAATGGATAATTTATTAATAATAGTATTATATTTAGTCATACCGGCCCACCCCAAGGACAATTACCTATTTTACCTATATCACTCTAAGTGTAACGGTGAATTCAAGCTTTGGCGGTCTGGGGTTGGGGCACTTAGTGACGTGTCAGAAATTATTCAAATATCTAAGTAAAAGTAAAATACGAACCCTCTCGTCCATTGCGACCGACCTCGGGATAGAATGCAAATACGAACCTGAGTGACGGTCGTTGCCGTACTCCTATTAATGAATTAAACAATATTTTGTTGGAACAATTTAATAATAAACTTAATTAATAGTTGAAGGACCGGCTGTATCAGAATCATAGTATCGGTGTCGGTCACGTAGAGCCATTACTTATCATCGGATCCGGCCAGTCAAGTTACGTCCACTGGTGTGTTCTGTTGGCGCCTTAAAATTTCTTATTGAGCTGAGCTGTTGTACTGCTGATAGAGTGTTGTTGCTATCCGAACTCATCATCAGATCATCACTCATATTAACAATAATGGCCCGTGTCTAAGAAGTTCAACGGTTATCGAGCAGGCTTGATTGTAGTAGCAGAAGTCTGCGTCAGCAGCTTTAAATTGAGAGTCAGTTGCACCGTCCACTTAATCTGAAAGGAGCCTGAGGCCGCATTAGGCCTTCAACAGAAAAATGCAAGGGACGACGTGCAGCAGGCCGCAGTCGAGAACAATTCGTGGGCAGGCTGAAGGCGCCCACCCCAAACGTGTCTTGTGGCTAGATAGCATAGCACAGACACACCAAACTGCTTCATCCCTAATAATAATTCCCCCATTTCTACTTAACTATAGGAATTTATTGATAGTTGAGACTTACTCCTATCTTCCGCAGAGACCCGAAACAGTTTAACGTCATGCAGAGGATCGCTTTCTAAAAAAAAAAAAAAACCGTGAGCATTTTATTTAAGAAAAACCTTGCAACTCATAGCGATTCAGGGATGAGTAGGACTTCCCGGCGACGTCTTTAATTTCAGACCGTCTGTTGTACTTACTGATGTCCGCCATCTTACTACGAAAAGAATTGCGTTCTTCGTTTATCAAAAGACGCGCCTTGAGTGGAACTTGAAAGTGGTAAATGAGTGACTCTTTATAACCAAGACTGCCACTGTAAATACTTGCCTTTTATCTGAGCCTACGATCTACTGTATGAAACTGCAGCTGCTGAGGCTGTTGTATTGATAAGCATTATTACTATGATTGGATAATTATCGACTATGACTTTTTTACCGTGTTATGATGAGGCAGTGAAAAATGGTGATTTTCATGTTTGATCAATTTGCCAGACCTGACTGCGCGAGTAAGATGACGGAGGAGAGGAGGCTGAGAAGCAAGGTTGGTACGAACACACGTGTCGCAGACGCCCCATCAGGCAGACCCACGTCCTCACTGTTGCACGCTGCGACGAAAGAGGGCTCAATCAACGAGCAAAAATTCGAGGTGTTCTGTATGGGAGGGGAGCCAGTGAGATCGGGCGGACAGCTAGAGTTGCACACCTGGTTCAACCAGGCCAGGTTCTGCGCGTTGGTCTGGCCGGCCAGGTCGGGTGGACCGGCGCTGACGGCGAGGCACGCCGCTGCGCCCGGGCAAAAGACGCAGAATGGTGGCCCTGTGTGCCCGCTGGCGGTGCATGTCGCACAGCTCGACCTGGCTGAGCAGGCGGCTGGACTGTGGGTGGGGGACGTGCTGCTGCTGCCACCCGGAGAATGAGAAGGGGAGGAAGAGGCAGATGAGACACTGCCTTGGCTGGTAGAAGGAGAAGGGGAGGAAGAGGCAGACGAGACACTGCGTTGGCTGGTACGAGAATGAGAAGGGGAGGAAGAGGCAGACGAGACACTGCCTTGGCTGGTAGAAGGAGAAGGGGAGGAAGAGGCAGACGAGACACTGCCTTGGCTGGTACGAGAAGGAGAAGGGGAGGGAGAGGTAGTAGCGGGAATCACATCAGGGCTACCAACCAAGGCGAACTTGGTTAGATGCGTGGTGAGGCAGACGATGGCCCGAGGGTTATTCGTGTCTAATTTAGTCATCCCATCGGTTTTCCATTTGCCAGACGCTTCGTGAAAGTAAGAGCACTTCCCGGACGCGTTAGAGAGATTGTTCGCAGTGTGGAGGGGCAATACAATCTCGATGGGTACAGTCAGGTTGGACACGATTTGCTTGCCATACGCCTCGTTCCTCACCTCCACGTCCAGCACGTCTGAAATTGGTACGGAGGTGTTAGAGATGTTTTGCGAAGAGTTTGACTTGTACAGCTCTGTAGCAACGTTTGGGGGCACGGCTACGCGACTGCATTGCACGATAGAAGACGCTTGCTTGGGCGATGTGAAGGGAACGCCTTTGACCGCTGTGGGGAGGTCCTCGTTGCCGCACTGCAGGTCAGTGGAGCCCTCTCCACTCTTGCGCTGAACGACCACCGTCACCTCGCCAGACTGGAACGCCACCTCCTCGCTGTCTTCCACCACTTGACGTCCCTTGGCAAGCGCGCACGCTAGTTGTTTGGTCGCTGCAACCACCAGCTCCACCAGCGCGGTTGCGGCGTGCGTGCCGTACAAGCTGACCGGCAGGTGCTGCAGATGAGACAGCGCGTGGCCGAGTGCCTGCAGCAAGAGGCGCTGTTCGGCAGGGGCGTCCAGGCCCAGCGTGCAGAAACGCTCCATCAGCGCCTTCATAGATACATACATACATACATACATACATACATACATACATACATACATATATACATACATACATACATACATAGCTACATACATATATATGTACTTATATACTTACCACTAGCGCCTGCAGGTAGTTTTCGAGCAGCGCGCCGGTGAAGACGCTGGCAGTGCGCTCGTTCAAGAGCGCGGCCAAGTCCTGCAGCGCTTTGGGCCAGCCCGGGAAGTCGGCAGGCAACAACGCCAAGCGCGCCTCCACCTCTTCTACCACGCCCGCCACCAGCGCCGGGAAGTCGGCAGGCAAAGGCTGCGAGCTGGTGGCCGCAGCCAAGGCCAGTTGCATCAGCGACTGCACATTCCCACCCGACGCGGCCGCAAGGGATGAATTACTGTTGTGTGGGTTGGAACCGGTTGCCACCACGCTCACGTTGGCGCGCACCGTGACAGAAGCCGCTTCGTCTGCGGCGGTGGCGTACACGGACAGTGGAGGGCCTCCCAGCTCGGCGGCCGGTAGGTAGGTCCAGACCTCACGTTGAGTGGAGGGGCCAGACAGCACGAACGGCGTACCATCAGCGGACAAGTAGCCGAACGTGAACCACAGCCTGCTGCTCCGCACTGTCTGGCCTCCAACCGCGCGCAGCAAGAAGAGGGTGGCCGCGCTGCCTGAGGAGGGTTCGATCTGTAGCTGGATGCCCACGGGCGCCGACGGAGTGGCCAAACCAAGGCACGCACTCCCGATTCCATCGGAGGAAGTGGCATGCACGCAAGCAAGGTAAAGCTGGCCGGGCAGCAGCAGGCCTGGTTTGAGGTGGAGGGTACGGCGGCTGGCATTAGTGGGCACCAGCGGGTTGTCGTCCAACGATAGCGCGGTGCCATCGTCCGCCGTCACAGTCCACGCGAAGGCCGGGTCAAACGCTTGCAAGCGCTGCTTGTCCAGCACCGTGGCTTGCAACACCAGCGGCCCCGTGTCTGCGTTGTATTGCAGTCGCGGAGGTTTGGTCTTGTCCTGGCTATGGTCACGATCACTCAAAAAGCTTGGGACAAGCACTGTCACCTCCACGTTCAGCGGCGGGGGCTCCGCAGCCTGTGCTATGCGCAGAGTGAGGCCCGCCTGGGCCGTGCGGTTCGACTCCAACTTGCTCCAGATGACGGAAAACGTGTACCATCCGGCAGAAAGCGCGCTTGCAGGAATCATCAAGGAGCTGTTGTCGGGGTCTGCCCCGCTCAACACAGCAAGCAGATCTGCAGGACACGCCGCAAAGGATGCGTTCGCAAGATCGCTATTGGAAGGCTGCAAACACAGCCACACGAAGCGCTCTGTCTCGGCCAGGTGGGCAGGGTCGTTGGGCGTCGCAACCAGCAGCAGGCTGTGGCCTTCCGAGATGGCCGACGTCGTGTTGTCGGCTTGCAGTCCCACGGCAGACAGGCGTAGCGAGAGAGGCGGCAGAAGCGCCGTCAAGAGCAGCGTACTGAAACCCGGCAGGAAATATCCTACCTCGTCGGGGGAGACGTTGAGGAGCAGTTCGTATTGTTGGCCGGGCTCCAACACATTTGCAGGAACGACTACTTTGCCAGGGCTGGCGATCAGTCCCAGCTGCTGCAGTACGTCTGTCGTGCGATCGGGCAGCCGAAACAGCGCCCAGTCGTACTCTAGCAGCGCAGGCAGGGGCGTGTCCTCTTCAGAAGATTGCACGCGTGAGGTAATTAACAAGGATTGTCCCATCTCGACTTCCAACTCCGGCTCACCTTCCAATGCCACCTATAGATAGATAGATAGATAGATAGATAGATAGATAGATAGATAGATAGATAGATAGATGATAGATAGATAGATAGATAGATAGAGAGAGAGAGATAGAGAGATAGATAGATGATAGATAGATAGATAGATAGATAGATAGATAGATAGATAGATAGATAGATGAGAGATAGATAGATAGATAGATAGATAGATAGATAGATAGATAGAGAGAGAGAGATAGATAGATAGATAGATAGATAGATAGACAGACAGATAGATAGATAGATAGAGAGAGAGAGAGAGATAGATAGATAGATAGATAGATAGATAGATAGATAGATAGATAGATAGATAGAGAGATAGAATAGATAGATAGATGACCTCTAGCAGAGCCGGCTCAAAGACTGTGATGGTGTAGTTCCCTTGCCAGGCAGCGGGGAAGCTCGCGGTACGGCCGAAGATGTTGGTCACGGTGAGAGTGAATAGGTATTGGTCGCCCTCGGAAAGCAGCGCTTTCGGAATGAGCAGGACTGCGGGGTGGTCGCAAGCTTCGAGATAGGGCAGTATGATCGGCGGGCAGCCGAGACAGCTCCAGAGAAAGCGCAGGGAACCACTAGCATCGGCGGACATGCTGCCATCGAGCAACATGTCGCGGTAGAGACTTTGTTGGAACTGGGCGCGGTAGCGAGCGACTGGGGTCGGTAGCACGGCAGGCGGCTCCACCACGAACGAAGCCGAGAGAGTCCCAGTCATGGCCAAAGGGACAGCCTGGTCTTTAAAGCACAGCGTGTAGAGGTAGGGTCGCAGGCGGTACTGGATGCCGAGCGTGATCACGAGCGTGGCGGCATCGGAGGGCGTCCAGAAGCAACGATGCCCGGAGCCCAGCAGCTGCACGGTGGCCAAATCGAA
>WBZZ01004343.1:2500-26539 GCA_019918135.1 Paulinella micropora | reverse complement strand
CGCCGCCCCCTTGCCCACTCCCGGCCACCGGGGGCACGCCGTGGCCGCCCCCCCCCCTCCCCGCCCGGCAGCCCGTAGGAGCCCGTACGGAAGCGAGTGAGTGTAGCTAGCCTGGTACCACGACCGGGCGGTGGCACGGGGGTCTGCTCCGCCCGGCCCAAAGGAGTGGCAGGACAGGCCGGGCCCTTGGATCGGCAGGGCGATAGCAGGAAAAACCCTGCGGGCCTGGTCGGGTGGCAGGAAAACCCCCCCTTTTCTGGCTGGGTGGCGAGAGAGGCCTGACCCTTCCGGTCGGGTGGCAAGAAAAACCCTGCCGGCCTGGTCGGGTGGCAGAAAGAATCCGGCCTTTCCGGTCGGGTGGCTCCCTGTTGTACACCTTAGGCCGGATGGATCGGCTGCCTTTTTCCCCAACCCCCCCCTCCCCTCTCCCCTCTCCCTTCTCCCTTCTCCCTTCTCCCCCCCCTTCCCGCGGCCCGACATTGTGCAGCCCCCCCCGGCTTGGCTGGCCAATATGGTGGCCCGGTGGTCGGTGCCACCGGCGGCTTTGGGCACCGACCGTATAACCAGGAGAAATTTCCTGACTCGTCCAAGAAAATAAAACCTGTGACTCCCAAGTGTCCCGATACCGAGAACCACACTTGTGGGTCAAGGCCGCCCGCTGGTGCCACCCGGTGCCAGTGTATATACAAGCATTATCGGAACGGCCGGCCCTCCGGAAGCCCCCAAGAAAAGACCGCTATATACGGGTAAAGGAAGGAAATAAGGGAATTTTTAACTGTGTGTTGTCGGTAGGTGGGATTGCCCCCCGATGCCGTTTTGTACCGTGGTGGGCATCTGATACCCTGGCTGAAGCGCGAGCGCGCGCTCTTCTACCCACAAGTGCGATTTTCACTACTAGGGCACTTAAGACGACAGAATTTTCCTGTCTAGCTGGCACGGGAATTCCCCCAGGTTCTGCGGTCACTACAGAAAGCGACCGGTGGCACCACCCGCCTACAGCCATACTGGGCAGCCAAGCCGGGGTACTTTCCACCAATACGAACGGAACTTTACTGAATATACAATCAATATACACTCTACGCTATCGACGTGACACGTCACTACTATTAGATTATGGTCGACGTAATGGATGACTGTAAACTGACTTTCTAGAAATAATTCCTACTTCATTGATTATCCATAAATAGTAAAATGGTAATCGTAATTAATAAAAGGTAAGTACTGTCGGACCATTCTGATATAAGTAAAATGGAAAAACGTTAATATCTAATTACAAAATGAAAGCGGATGCAACGGCGTTGCCTTGCAACGGTGTCTTCGGGTAAGGGATTGGGTAAACTGACCTCTATGGTAAAGTCAGCGACCGTGGCCGGCTCGTTCGGCACACGCTCCCGACGGTTGTCGTCGCTACCCATCACTATATCCTTATCTCGTTTCAACGCTATCCTCTATCGATGAGGTCGTAGCCCCTATTGAACTGTACAGAGTGTCGGTCGGCGGTTGGGCCGGGACCGGGAAAAGAGGAGTCAGAGCCACTGGGCTTGGCTGCTCTGTGGCTGTCCCCATGGCGGGCGCCTTTGTTTGTCGGTCATCGCGTGACGTCGTTGCCTCGCTCAAGAGCAAGGAGGGCGCTCCCGAGGGCAAGGCCCCATGTGTGGGTAACGTGGGCGTCAACGCGTTGGACGGCCCAAGATTATTTGTTCTTGGACTTCTTCTTTCCCGTCTTCGCCTTTTTGACGCCTGCATGGAGCATAGGGTCATCTGAGGCCTATGGGAGTGTGTATGTGTATATGAGGTACCGATTAGGTGTTCCTTCCCCGGCATATAGCATGCCACTTCGTCGTACTTCCTGCCCTGGCTTCGGTACTGGGCCACCCGAGATTTGGCCTCGGCTGAGTACTGGGCCAGCCAGGGCGGGTCTTGCCCTTGTTGCAAGAAATACGTCGTCCCATCGGGTTTGACGTCGGGAATACGGAGGCCTTCGGTAGGATTTTCCCTAGGATTGAGGACGTATTTGCCATCTCTCTTGACCTTGGACCGCCCTACGTACCAACGGTGGATGTACCACCTTAGTGGCTCCACCCGTTCAGGACCCTGCCTTGGGTGTTGGTATTGGCAGGAGTTCGACCATTGGCACGGTGCAACCCACAGTCTTGGATCTTCAAGGGTGTTGAAGGTGATGGCGTGCATCATGTAGTCGCAACATTCCGCAGCCGGGTTTTTGTGGTACGATCCCGCCAGAGTCTCATTAAAGAGACCGAACGGGCAATTGTATGGGCCCGGGATCGGCGGAAGATGGGATAGCGGTTTAATCGCAGCTTGTCCGTAGCCGCCATTATCACCATGTTTCCTCTTGCCCGACTTGTTATCGGATGTATCCCCGCCCCTTGAAGGGGGGTACGGTGCCGGAGGTGGCGATAGCGGTGGTGGCGATGCGAAACCAGTAGAAGGGTAGTACTGGTATTTCATTGGCAGTGGAGGGGGCAAATATGGGTGTGCTGCCCCGGTGGCCGGAGCCGCCGAGTTGGACGCCCCTACGCATGGGTTAGATGCGGAATTGGTCGCCCCCCGTATGGTAGAGATGCGGCATTGGTCGCCCCCCCCGTATGGGAGAGGGCGGCGGCGGGTTGTATTGTGTACCGGATGAGCTCGATGGGCCATAGGAACCCGCAGGTGGGCTAGACCACGATGGACGGTGGCTGGACCCGTTGCCACCAGTCACGAAGGTCCACACATCGAAAGTTTGACCCGGTTGGTCTGGTGGTCTTCCAAAGTGCTGCCCGTGATTGTCATGGCTCGGAGCAAGACGCCGGCTCGCCTGGCTCTCTCAAGCTTATCGGAGGTGAAGATGGAGGCAGAGAAGGTACCATCCACCCACTGGGCAACTTCGCACATACGGTCTGTGCGAAACCGCGTGATTTTGAGGGTGGCATTGTCCAAGTCCTGTGCTTTGGTTAGGACGTTCCGGACATATGTTTCACCATCCGCGTCCTTGTTGAGGGGCGGCCTTGACAATTCCGCTCAATACCGCCAGCAACAGTGAAGCGAAATCGGCCTTCACCAGGTTGGTTAGGAGTTTCTGGGGGAGGTCGATGGTAGAAGAATAGGCTACATCGTCCTCCCACATTCGTCTTGCCGCGTCCTGTACTAAGTCGACAGTAACGTTGGGGTACATGACATACCCCCAGTCCGCCGCACCGACGAATTGTCGCAGCATGTAATGGGGCAGCTGCGTGGCCGTAACTGTCCCTTTGGAGACCAAAGCCTCTCCTTGCGCCAGCCAATTGGGCCAGTCCGTGGTGAGCAGCGTTTGTGACGGCCACCCACCGACGAGGCTGTTCAGCAGCTGTTTGACGTCAGCACATTTAAGAGCATGACCAGCTACGATACGGTCCAAGGCCGCATAAGCCATTAGGAGCTTAAGTCCCTCTCGGTATGGGAGTCTCGCTGATTGGGAATGGGCCCAAAGTCAAAGTTTACCTGTTCACGAACGGCTCGTAACGCCGCGTCTACCCGTTTGTGACTGGCATCTTCGAGTTTCGCCTTGGGCGACTGACGGCTTTCCAGGTGTGTGTCCCTATAAGTAACTATCTGGGTAGGACTGCCTGGCGTCACTCATTCGTCTGACCCGACGGAAGGTGATAATCGAACTACTGTCTGGCACAGTAGCCCCTCCGTCACCGCCCACGACGAGTACGGCAATTTGGATCCGTAAACAGTCGGAGATGGCTTGGAGAATGAGATCTATCACCGTGATGTAGTTGGTCAGGTATAATTTAACGGCTGGATGTGGGTTAACTTTTACAATGGTGTTCGGGTCGGAACCGTCAAGGAGTACCCCATTGCAAGTTTGGATTTTGAGCCACGATAGGCATACAGTGACCTCACCAAACTGGCCAGCCACCGCGTCTAGGAAATAGACAAGCTGGTCATGTGCTGGGGAAGAATCCGGGATTATGGCATCCCTCCAGTGTTCCGTTCCAGTAACGCTCGTTCCCACATAGCTAGGATGTTCTCAAGGCCTTTGAGGGTAACTGTGACCCTAGTCTTGAGGTGGGCTTGGAGGCGAGCGATATATCCTGCGTCCGGCCAAAATATGGTGTCCACATTATTGCGCTGGAAATCGTTGCCGTCCTTCCGGTAAAACGACTCGGCGGGCAGCTCCCAGCGCGAGCCCGGCTTTCGGCCGCTGGCCCTGGCCTCCGCGCGGAGCTTCTCGTCGTCGTCGGCCCCGGCCTGGCTCTCGCAGGGGGGCACCCAGGCCTTCATCTCTGGGAACTGCGGGGTCTCACTTTGTCTGCGTTGTTCCAAGAGGTTGCGGGGGGGGGGGGGGGTGTACGTTTCCTTGATCAGCACGTAGCTGCCGTACGGAAACTTGCTGAGCGCCACCGTCTGGGCCACGGGGTAGAAAGCAAAGCCCGCCGTTTGGACGCGGATGACTTTTTCGGCCTGCAGGGGGCTCGCGGTCTTGTCCGTGACGCCGAGCAAGGTCTTGCGCATGGGCGGCGTGGCCTGTACTGTCTTGTCGTACAGGTCGTAGCTGTTCCAGGCATAGCCCAGGACCACATCGCTGTCCTCGGACCGCAACTCTTCGTCGCAGGTGTAAATCAGGTCTCCCTCCCGGATAGTGCCGTGCGAGCCCAGCACGGGCCTAACTTCCCCGTACTGCGCTGCTTGCGGAGTCCACGTGATCTCCATGGCGAGCGGCTTGCTGGATGGCGCGCCTCACGACCTCCTCTCGACCCCAGTCCTTGGCACCTAGTAGCTTGCGGCGGCAGCACGCTAGCAGCAGGCCCAGCGCGTCCAGTGCCTCGGCCGAGGTATAGTGTTCGGCTTTAAGAGCTTGGTAGGCGGGTACCAGGCAACCTAGCGGTTTGTGGCACGAAGTGCAGTTGTACGGCAAGCTCCCCATCCGCGGGAGGAAGCGAGGCGAGTTGTGTGCGGGGGGGGGCAGGCGGCCAGGGGGGACCCTCCCATCGCGGCCCGGCCGGGCCCACGCCTCCCCCGGCGCGTGCTCGGCCGGCCCCCGACGTCCGTGGACGGGGTGGTTAGGGGGCGGTGCCCAGCCGGCCCAGCGCCCAGACCGGCAAGCGAATCCGGATGTGCCGCAGGGGTTCACATTGGTCGTCATGGCACACAAAAAAGAGGTTGACGACGGCCGACACAAAGTTGCTCTGGTGCTTGTACGCGGCGCCGCGCACCGCCGACTGGAAGGGGCACAGGGCGACCTGGGCGGGCGTCGGCGCCGTCAGGTTGCTGTAGGCCGTGACCCGCACCCACCCGGACGCCCGGTCCCCGTGGCTGCCGTGAGCGCGCTGCGCCCAGTTGAGCAGCGGTTCGCCGCCGGCAACGCTGAGGTAAGGCGCCACCAGGTGCTCCAGCAGCGACCGGAAGCCGTACGTGGCGCCCGGGGTGGGTGCCCAGCCCCGCGGCTCGCAGTGCAGGCGGCCGGGCAGCCCGCTGTCCCAGGGTACGTACACCGGCCCCTGCGCCGGCCCCCGCGCCGGCCCCTGCGCCGGCCGCGGACCACGGGGTGCCGCGGCCGGCGGCGGCGACGCGGACGCGGGCGGCAAGGAGGGCGGCGGCGCGGGTGGGTGCCACTCGGGTGGCTCGTCCTCCACGACGGGTGGCCGGCCGGGCCAGCCGTGCGAGCTCCTGCAGCCTCTGCACCAGGCCAGGGGGCGGAGGCGGCGGCGGCGCGCCCACCCGTTGCTGCCGCACGCTGCCGTCCAGCAGGAAGTCCCGCCACGACAGGCCGCGGGTCGTCAGCTCGCCGCCGGCGCCGAGGCGGCCCACCGGCACGCAGGGCCGGCCGGCCAGGACGGTCCGGCAGGAGCCCTTGAGGCACAGTTGAAGCTTGGCCCCGCCGAGCTCCCGGCAGGTCGCACACACTAGCCTGGCGCCCTTGTCGGCGTACGGGTAGCGGATGAGGCGGTTCTTGTCATAGACCGACTGGTCGACGACCTTGGTTAGCAGCTCGCCCTGGGTGCGCTCGCAGCCGTAGTGGACGTGGCACAACTTGGCGCGAGGAAGGCCAGGGCCTTGGCCGCGGCCTTGGGCAGGTACAGCGAGTGATACACGAGCCGGAACGACGCCTTGTAGCACCTGCGCACCCGGCAGTAGCCGCAGGAGTTGAGCAGCACGCCGTACTCAGCGCCGGGTCAGCGACCAGGAACCCTACCGCCCGGTGCGCCACGGCGACAAAGCAGTCGCGGCGGAGGGCGGCCGCCCCCTCGCTGTCGCGGAGCGCCAGGATCTCGGCCGGGCAGGCGGTGTGGCCCGGCAGCGCCCAGTCCAGGTCCAAGTAGAATTTACCGACGTCTGGCAGCGTACGCTCGACCAGCGGCACCGCCCAGGGCGTGCCCCGCAGGCAGGCCAGCAGCTCCACCACCGGCAAGTAGACCTGCGGGTCATCCGGTAGCAGGAACTTGCCCCTCGTGAAGCTGGTGCCATTGAACGGCTGCGTTCCGCCCACGGGCATGCGGTAGTGCCGCAGCAGCGCCTGCAGTTGCGCGGAGCTAGCGAGCTGCCAGGCGGAGTCCCCGGCAAGGGAGGCAGGGAAGTGCTCCGTCCAGGCCGGCTCGCTCAGCTCCATGCCGGTATCACTGTACCCGGGGCGGCTCGCGCCGTTTTTGTGTGTACAGGCCCCAGGGGCCCCCGCCCCCGCCCGCCGCCGCTCCCCCCTCCCGGCCGGGGGTGACGTTAGGGTTAGGGTTGCCGTGAGCTCACCCCCTGCTAAAACCTCGACCGCAATTACAGCGACAGTGAGGGCTGGGTGCTCACTGGTGTATTTGTTGCAACGGAGTGTCTGTCTAAGACGGGGGACTTGTTGATGGCATGTCTGCCAAGCCTCATCGAGAATCCTGTCTCGGAAAAGACATACATCCTCGCAAAAATTGGTAAGGTCTGCGATGGATTTGGTCTCCACGAACTGGTCTCCAGTGGAGCTCAGACCTAGCACCTTCTCCTTTCCATCCACCATCATGTTGGATCTTGTCCAATGATTTATATCCCCGTACATATTGTTAGGAATATGAGGGACGGCGTTTGGGAGTGAGAGTTGTTGTGCTGGGTCGGCAGGAGAAGCAGGCCATCCGGATTGTATCGTAAGGTCCAGGCTTGCGACTGGCACGGGAACGAATGGAATCGCTGGGCGATTCACGGTCAGTGCACCACTGGCGTCCCTCCATGGGGATTGAGGAGGGGGAGGTGCATTTCTCGCGTCGCGGTTCGGCAACGGGGTTTGAAAAGGACCAGACCCCACGTTTGAATTGTCGACCGGTCCAGTATTGTCAATGGATGATGAGTCAGCTCTTTCGTGGGGGAATCCCACTGGTTCATGTTTGAGAGGTCCTGCCACACAATTGCATCGTGTGTGGCGGAACGGTTCTTTTTCGGAATTCGCCTCTTACGAACTGGTGGCGAAGTGTCAGTATGTGGGACAAGGCGTCTTTTGGTAGCCGTCTTGTCAGGGGTGGCAGCAGCTTATTTTTGGGCAAGACGTTTGCTGTTGTCCGTCTTGTAGCAAGCAGCGTGTGGCTGAGTCGGTGATATTCGATTCGTTCGTTGTCTGTATAGGGATAATAATTATTATTATTATTATTATTATTATTATTATTATTATTATTATTATTATTATTGGACACCGTGATAGCCCAGTGGTCAAGTGCTACCATCTGGGCCCTGTCGCCAGTTCGATTCCCGTCGGTGCCACCAGTATTTTCATTGAACACACCGGTCCGTCTGGACCAGTATTTTCATTGAACATACCGGCCCGTCTGGAAGTGTTGGAACTGCCCTTGCGGGGGTGTCATTAGAGCTTATCGTCAATTCTTCGTACTCCCCTCACGGGTGAGACGATGGAGGCGCATGTGCAGAAATGCATCAGCCATTGACAGAGAAGCACTATTATTATTATTATTATTATTATTATGGACACCGTGATAGCCCAGTGGTCAAGTTCTACCATCTGCGCCCTGTCGCCAGTTCGATTCCCGTCGGTGCCACCAGTATTTTCATTGAACATACCGGTCCGTCTGGAAGTGTTGGAACTGCCCTTGCGGGGGTGTCATTAGAGCCTATCGTCAATTCTTCGTACTCCCCTCACGGGTGAGACGATGGAGGCGCATTTGCAGATTTGCATCAGCCATTGACAGAGAAGCACTATTATTATTATTATAATTATTATTATTATTATTATTATTATTATTATTATTATGGACACCGTGATAGCCCAGTGGTCAAGTTCTACCATCTGGGCCCTGTCGCCAGTTCGATTCTCGTCGGTGCCACCAGTATTTTCATTGAACATACCGGTCTATTTCTGGACCAGTATTTTCATTGAACATACCGGCCCGTCTGGAAGTGTTGGAACTGCCCTTGCGGGGGTGTCATTAGAGCTTATCGTCAATTCTTCGTACTCCCCTCACGGGTGAGACGATGGAGGCGCATGTGCAGAAATGCATCAGCCATTGACAGAGAAGCACTATTATTATTATTATTATTATTATTATTATTATTATTATTATTATTATTATTTTATGGACACCGTGATAGCCCAGTGGTCAAGTTCTACCATCTGGGCCCTGTCGCCAGTTTGATTCTCGTCGGTGCCACCATTATTTTCATTGAACATACCGGTCTATTTCTGGACCAGTATTTTCATTGAACATACCGGCCCGTCTGGAAGTGTTGGAACTGCCCTTGCGGGGGTGTCATTAGAGCTTATCGTCAATTCTTCGTACTCCCCTCACGGGTGAGACGATGGAGGCGCATGTGCAGAAATGCATCAGCCATTGACAGAGAAGCACTATTATTATTATTATTATTATTATTATTATTATTATTATTATTATTATTATTATTATTGGACACCGTGATAGCCCAGTGGTCAAGTTCTACCATCTGGGCCCTGTCGCCAGTTCGATTCCCGTCGGTGCCACCAGTATTTTTATTGAACATACCGGTCCGTCTGGACCAGTATTTTCATTGAACATACCGGTCCGTCTGGACCAGTATTTTCATTGAACATACCGGTCCGTCTGGACCAGTATTTTTTCATTGAACATACCGGTCCGTCTGGAAGTGTTGGAACTGCCCTTGCGGGGGTGTCATTAGAGCCTATCGTCAATTCTTCGTACTCACCTCACGGGTGAGACGATGGAGGCGCATGTGCAGAAATGCATCAGCCATTGACAGAGAAGCACTATTATTATTATTATTATTATTATTATTATTATTATTATTATTATTATTATTATTATTATTATTATTATTATGGACACCGTGATAGCACAGTGGTCAAGTTCTGCCATCTGGGCCCTGTCGCCAGTTCGATTCCCGTCGTTGCCACCAGTATTTTTATTGAACATACCGGTCCGTCTGGAAGTGTTGGAACTGCCCTTGCGGGGGTGTCATTAGAGCCTATCGTCAATTCCTCGTACTCCCCTCACGGGTGAGACGATGGGGGCGCATTTGCAGATTTGCATCAGCCATTGACAGAGAAGCACTATTATTATTATTATTATTATTATTATTATTATTATTATTATTATTATTATTATTATTATTATTATTATTATTATTGGACACCGTGATAGCCCAGTGGTCAAGTTCTACCATCTGGGCCCTGTCGCCAGTTCGATTCCCGTCGGTGCCACCAGTATTTTCATTGAACATACCAGTCTATTTCTGGACCAGTATTTTCATTGAACATACCGGCCCGTCTGGAAGTGTTGGAACTGCCCTTGCGGGGGTGTCATTAGAGCTTATCGTCAATTCTTCGTACTCCCCTCACGGGTGAGACGATGGAGGCGCATGTGCAGAAATGCATCAGCCATTGACAGAGAAGCACTATTATTATTATTATTATTATTATTATTATTATTATTATTATTATTATTATTATTATTATTATTATTATTATTATTATTATTATTATTATTATTATTATTCAGCCCAATGGTCTCAAGGCGTTAAACTGTCACGCCAACTCATAACCCTTTGGTGGTAGATGCTGGGGAGGAGGGTCGTTGCGCGCGTAAAAGATCTTAAACTCCGCATATGCTGGTTGATAGCCCAGGACCCAGCAGACACCAGATTGTTATGGGTGGGGTTTCGAGGCAGCTCTAGCAACCGCGCTTGGTGTATGCACTTGCACATTCGGTGACGTCTTGCAAGAGGTTGCTGGGACTGCGGAATAACCTCGGCTTAGTGCAGTCTTGCCCTCAGGAGCTCCATCGGTGGCCCCGGTCATCAGGCGAGAGACTGACACGGGGGGGTGGAGGACCTCGAACAAGGGTATTGGAGGCTTATGTCCGTTGAGGATATGCCATTAGCTGCATCAGTACGCCTCAGATATAGTATTATTATTATTATTATTATTATTTTTCTCTCTCTGTGTGTGTGTGTGTGTGTGTAAGCAAGGGTTGGAGTGCCTGTGGATAGGTTCGAGATTACTCACCCCCCCCCCCCTTTTGGTAGGGGAAGCTCACGCCTTGCTGAACACCTGCCAGTTGTAGTGGAACTGGGGGCACCCTATAGGTACAAACACGACTTCGCAGCTGAGGGATCATAGTATGGAAACGATACTTCTGAAACAGTCAGAAGTTACGGCTCCTTTCCCCAATAGGAAGTGAAAAGGACTAGGGAGCTGGTTGCTCAAGCCGTATTGTCGTTTGGAACCCTCTGTTGGGTGTCCAGTTCCTGGTTGGAACTCCTTGTTTCCCCTTTTTCAGCAGAGGAAGTTCTGTGTGTGTGTGGGTACGAACGAACCTACCGAGTGCGAAGTAGGTGATGACTCCTTGGTGGGCCACTATAGGAGCACTGCTCTAAATTCCTTGTCCTGACCCTTGGTGACCTGTTGGATGTAGGTGGGTGAGAAGGGAGTGATGTGTGTAGGTGTGAGAGTGATTTGTTGCTTGGAAATTCCGACGAAATTGGAATCGTCAAAAATGAACAAATAAAACGTCTTTATGACGTCACTCTGTCTCCCTTTATTTTGGCCTATATGTCCACCGACTAGCCTCCCTACCCCCTGCAAATTGGCTGCAATGTTGGGGCTGAGTATGGACTAGTTTGCACAAACAGACTTTAGCGCACAGCACTTGTTTTCTGTTTTCTGTCTTATTATGTCTGCTCCCTCCTTCCTTGTGCACTCGTAATGCTTGGAAGTAGGCTGAGAATGACAGAACAAGTGTGTCTTGTTGTTGGAAGACGAAATTGGATGTCTGTGCTGTCTGTTAAAGGATGGTAGATAGGGAATATGACTTGGTTTGTAGGTGTGAGAGTTCGTTACGATAGTTATCGTTTGATCCCTTTCTCACCCAACTACACTCTACCCTTCTCTTCTATCTTTCTCAGTGTTGTGTCCTCACACTGTGGTTACTGTTGGCAGTATTGTGTGGGGAGAGGAGGTAGTGGGTGGGTATGTATAGGTGTCAACAGAGATTGAGTCGTGCGTGTCTGTTTGCCACTGGCAGGTTCTATCCACAATCTATGTGTGGCAAAAAGTGAGCAAAATGGGTACAGAGCACACACGTCCTCCCCTTCCTGTGTTCCTCTATCTGTCCTGTGCAATGAATCCTCTCCCTTAGTTATACTTTGCAAAGATTAGTGTTTATGGGTTGTCAAAATTGGCGTAAAAGAAAACAGGTTTGGGACTGTAGGCTCCACTTTTGCAGGTTCGGTGATAAAAGAATATATTTATTGATGCCTATCCTTTTACTCAACCAATTCCACCAACTTCGCGAATAACCCAATCTTCTTCGCTTATATAAATAAGGATCAAAGATGATGGGAAAATGTGGGAGACTGGCGAAGCCAAAAACAACCAAGGCAGTCAAACACCAGCCAGTTCCCGTTGTCTGACGATAATAGAGAACATAAGGGTCAGCCTACTGAGTTTATTACAGCAAAGGCTAACGAACTAAAGAGGGCAGATAGAATATTAGATGCTCTAACTTATGAAGAAGCAGACGATGATCCAACAATAGAAAAATTAAAGGACAAGATTGAAACATTGAACCAGAATTTAGTATCAAGAAATACTACAATATGAATTTGAATCAGTGGAACATCTCAGAGATGAAATGGACATTGAAGAATTTGAAACAAAATATGGTAATGCTTCCCTAGAAGAGCAAGTAAATAGACTTACCATTGAAGCAAGTGGTATTGATAGGTGCAATATTGAGTTTATGAATAGAGATATTGAACAAATGAATAGAAATATAGAGCGATTAACGAACCTTTGGGGATATACCGAAGAAGAAAAAAAAACACTTTTTAAACTTACTCGTAAGGGGCTAACATATTTATTGGAAAAAGGCAAAAATGAAATAAAAGTAGTAGCGAAGAGGGAAAACAAACAATAGCATACTCGGGACTTAAAAGAATGGGAACAAAACAGATTAGCATATGAACAGAAAAACCCAAAGAATGCTTTGATTGAAGCAAAGATAGGGGAGGAACACAAAACACTTATGCCAAGATTAACAGGTAATCAGAGAGATACTGCAACTTGTAGATGCCATTGTTAAAAGTATTCAAAATATAATTGTGAGTCCAAGATTAAGTAGAATACTGAATACTGCTGCAAGGCTTGGTCGTTATGGTGTGAGCAGATTGGCATGGAATCGCTTATTAACTATTACTGCTAATCATCCTCAAATTCGTGCCATGACTGTTGCAGTGATGGGAAGATCAAGTGCGGAGTCTTTCAGAAGGGCATTAGAAGCATTAGCGAGAAACGAAGCACCACCAGAGTTGCCTCCGCCTAACCCTCGCTTAATTGCGGTGGGACAACAAAGAATGGGTGATTATGTGTTGAAGGATATGTTAAGAAGATTAGGCTTACAGGTATCAACAACGATGGCATGGGAGACATTTAAAAGAGGTGTTGAAACTACGGCCGCAGTTGCTTTTGGTGTATTTCTAAAACACATATACAGCATATGGACTGCTCAACCAGATGCTGTTATTAAATTGGAAGAAGAACGATTTCACACTACTGGAAGTAATTATAATGGCCCAGCTACACGAGTAGAAAGTCTCCTCCAATTAGAAGATAGAACTCGTGGTAAGTTTCCTTACATTTTACCAGCAGACACTTTGGATTTGATTGCTTTTGAACATGATCTATTGTATGCTACTGGTGATAAAAATGTCCAAAACTTCGCCGACCAACGATACTTTGAAAGAATTACTAATATAACAGAGTATTTAACAAGTAATGGATTGGCGAGTGAAGAAGTTGCTAAAACTATTTCTGACAATTACAATTCAATGCTCTCAAAAGCAGATATATCTAAAATGGCACTACAAGCACAGGGACGTGCTCGTAGTGGAGTGTCATATTTGGATGCGATGAAATTCTGGAAAACTATTAAATTAACACCTCCAGATGCGAAATACAATGCTTTTATATACAATGTAGATCAAACATTAACTTCTATGATTGGGGTTATGAATAATGTGGGCAGTTTTGATAAAGACACTCACTTTAAAGTAAATAAAATAGCCAATCCTGCAACATTTAAGAAACATATGAAAACTTGGTAAATTCGTTTAATCAAATGGTAAAATCTCAAGAAAAAGCGGATGGTGTGAAAGGATATTCTCTTATCGCACCAGCAAATGAAACTACAATTAATAATTTTATAGAAAAATAAATACAATGAATAAAAAAAATACTTCAGCAGATATAGAGAAGGAAATAATTGTTGAGGTTCAGACCACACCAAATACTTCGTTCAATCAAACAGAAATGATGGTAGCACCTATGGATTCAATCGGACTCGGTAATAACTTGGACATACTTCAAGATAAGACATCCCAAGTAAGGCACTTAAAGGGATTTGTTAATATGCTAAAAAATAAAACTGGAAAGAAAATATCTTTGACATTGTCAGATTATGACAAACCTGTCAGTGGATGGGAAAAGGCCATAAGGCAAGCATTAAACAAAGGGGCTAGTACGTCAGATATAGCAGAGGTAGATGCTATGTTGGATGATAGAATTTATGAAGAAGTGAGGGGTAGATTGACACAGGAACAAATGAAGCAATTAGAAGATTTAGAATTGAAGGATTCGGAATTTGAAAAGGCGATACCTAAAAATCTAACACCTGCTCCTGGACCAACACCACAAACTCAACCACCACAAACTCAACCACCACAAACAACACAAGCACCACCAGCACCACAAACAACACAAGCACCACAAACAACACAAGCACCAGCACCACCAAATCCACAAACAGAGTATGACAAATATATTTATAAAAGTGGAGAAAAACAGGGACTCCCATTATGAGAGGAGAAAATTAAAGATGAAAAACTAAAAGAAATGATGAAGAATACAAAGTTTCAGATAATCCAGATCCAGCAACAACACCAAATCAAGTTATGGTTGATAGCATGAGAAGTATTGACCAATTGGTTGATAAGATTATGGGAAAACCTCCCGCCGATGAAAGAGAAGACTTATTGGCACTTATTCGTTTTCTAATGCCAAGTGATAAAAATGGTGGAATTGGCACTTCACAAACAAACCCACTTATTAAAGGCAACGAACAAAGACGAGATCGTATGCTAGAAACTAAGAATGATTTTGAATCACTAGACAACACACTTTATGGCAACACAAATAATCACTTTATGTTGAATAAATACAATAGAGCAGTCATTCAGACCAGAATGAATGAAAAAAGAGAGTTTCCAAAAATGAAACGAAAACTGACTAGAAACTTCCCTGCTGAAATCCCGCGACAAGTTCAAACTCGCCCAGAAAGAAAGGATTTTCAACCGCTTGTCAATCCTCCAAGTAATTATGCTTTTGGTAGTCCTTACTCTCCTTATTTCTATAATTATGCTTCACCACCCCAACCATTTGGTGCTGAATATGATAATTATAGATATAATCCAAACTATTTTCAAAACCCATAATATAGTAAGACATGCCTAGATCTATACATAAAGGATTAATAGCAAACAAGTTGCCACGAAAAACACTTTTGAAGCAGAATCTGGAGAGACCAACATAGAAAAAGCACATGAGGAATTTACTATTGACAGGCCAGTAATAACAGAGTTAGATAGCAAACACCGCCCAAATTTAAGAATGACTTGGAAATACAACCAATTAAAACACAAAGAGATGGTGTTGAATTGCTTCCTATTCCAAAAGAAGGAATATTGCCAGCAATGGGGACTATGGTTATATGTGCGAGCACTGGTGGAGGCAAGTCAGTTATGATTTGTAATCTACTCGCCAAAAAGAACATGTTGAAAGGTTTATGATAGAATAGTCGTCTTTTGCTTAAGTCCGTGCCCGATTTTGGAAGACACCCTCAAATTAAAAAAGGAAGACATAATCAAAGAAGATAAGCCTAAGTTAATGAGAGAAATATTGACTAAACAAAAGGAACTGATTAAAACTAAAGGGTTTAAGAAAGCACCAAAAATATTATTGTTATTGGATGACATCGCACAGAGTAAAACTTTTCTCAAATCAGAAGTGCTTACTAAGTTGTTTTTCGCTTCAACACATGCTAAAGTGTCAGTCTGGGTAGCAACTCAGAGCTATACACAACTCCCACGAAGAATAAGAATTAATTGCCATTGGATGATTATTTTTAATGGAGTAAGGAGAAGCGAACTTGACAGACTAGCAGATGAATATGAAAGTCCTTTTCTTACTAAAAAAGAATTTTACAATATAGTTAAATATGCTACGGCAGATCCTTATTCATTCCTAGCAATTAACAATACTGCTAGTGATAGAACAACCCAGTTTAGAAAGAATTTTTCTACTATATTACGATCAAATAAGGATAGAGATATGACAAACTTGTAAAATTAAATTAAATGTTTTTTCCGCTATAATATATGACATGGCGGAATCAACTAAATTATACAAAACTTGCTATCAGCAGGCAATCGCACTTTGGCATAAACAAAATGCACAAGGAAAATTCGTAACAATTCGTAAGGGATCGCCCGAATACTTAGCAGTAAAGAAGATAGAAGAGGATACTAAGAGCGGTAAGATTAAGTGTCAATTAAAACCAAAAGCAAGCAAATCAGGAAGTAAGAACAATGAACAACCTATTCCCAGCGGACAGCCAGATCAAATGCCAGACGAAGCACTGAAAAGAAAGCACCAGACATAGAATCGGCAAATAATTCGTCTCCTGAACCAAATGCGAAACCTGTTGAAATGTCTCCAGCACCGAAGGTTGAACAATCTTTACCAAAATCTGTTAATCCCACTCCTGTTTCTGTGCCAAAACAAACTACTACAACACCAGCAAGTAAGATAGAAGCAATAGAAGATGCTTCTAAGGAAACTCCACCACCAACTGAAAAGGTTGCTCAAACTAATGACATTGATGTAAATCAAGCCATAGCCGATTTAATGAAAATGAAAGAAGAAAGAATTACACACAAGAATTTACAAATTATGAAAAAATAATTCATGCTAATTGATAAAATAATTATTATTATTATATAATGATTAAAACTCAAGTGCTTCAATTCGTTTGCCAATTGGCTTTATTAATAAACTTAACGAAGCAAACAGACCCGCGAGTGATGGGTTTCAATTGAATCAGTTTGAATTGTGGAGTAGTCATGGTGCCCCATTTGTTAATCAACCATTAACCGAATTTGGTGATCTTGTCTCACATGAGAAGAGTACTATTCAAAACACATTAACAGACATTTCTGATAACAAAGAAAATGCTGATGTTGTTGATTTGGACACTGCTGTTAGCAGTTTGGCTTATTTAAAGAAAGCGGCTCAGAATGCTGAGGCAAGAGAGTTTCAATTGACTTCACCACAAGACACAAGACTTGACAATATACAAATTCAGTTGATATTATTAAACAATCAGTTTCAAGTGAATAATTAATTATTTTTAATTTCTATTATTATTTTTTTAGTATAGTAACATTGCGAATTTTACAATCCCACAAGCACACACAAGATGGAAGGAAAAGATTCTAAAAATACTGAGGAGTTGACGACTCTCAACAATCTCAGATATGAGTTGCCAGCAAATTTAGCACTCACTGAACAGGGAAGTATCTTTAAGAAGAACTTCTCCGACCAGCAGACTTATGCCAGTAATTCGGGGACTGAAATGATTTTTACATTACAGGCAAGCACTGATTTTGTTTATGGGAAAAATTGTTATTTGTCGTTTGATGTCAAGGCCGACGGGTTGGATACTAAAGCAGATAATGATTGCGCAATTGGTTTCCATAACACTCCCGCGACTGCTATTTTTGAACGATTTTTGTTGGAAAGTAAGGATGGAAGCGAACTTTAACGAATTGAAGATGTTAATAAAATGGTGCGAAATGTTCTCCCTTGGCACTATCCATTTGATTATCGCACGCAAGCACAGATGGCGGGACAGAGAACCAGTCACCGTTAATGCTAATATTACTGATCCTTCAATTACTGATTTTGCTGTTAATACTCCCACGGCCGTTGCGACTGGCCAATATTTGAGAGTTTGTATTCCTCTTCATTACTTTTCGGGAGTGTTTAATGAAGAAACTCTCATTCCTCCCTCTTTGATTAGTGGTATGAGACTTCGTTTGACATTTGCACCACCTCAGGAAGCATTTACGATTATTGGATCTGCCACCGGTGCGATTCCCGATGGTTTTGATGGTTATGCTTTGACTTACACCGTATCAAATCCAGTTATTATGTTGGAAACATTCTCACTTGCTCCCGCCGTGCAGAGAAATATTTTGGAACAGATGGGAAGCAAGGATGGTGTCCCATACACTTATGAAACATATTGCAATCAAAAGGCGAATCCCGGGGATAGTGATGATTTTAATCTTCAAGTGAATAAGGCCGTTGCTCGTGCTCAGTGCTTGTATATCGTAACTCAAAACGTGGTCGCTGACCATGCTAGTATTGATAACCTTGGAACTGCTAGAATGCCTTATAAGCAGTATCAATGTCGTATTGGTGATTAGTATGCTCCATAACAGAAGATGGAACTTGGAGGAAGCACCGATCCTCTTGCAGCCGTTCAACGAGGATGTGCAGAATTATATATTAACAATCTCCAAGCGACTATGGGTATTCGCGATGCTTATATGTCTTCATCTGTTTCTCTTGAAAACTTTCGCAGTAAATATACCACTAGCAGTTCTACTAATGTGGATAATAACTCAGGATTTGCTACCATTATTCAAACACTCAATCAGTCGCCCCACATTGGAGCATCTGGCCTAGCAGTTAATAACTCACGAACTGCGCAAGTCGCTATTCGTTATGCGGCCGATTATAATGCTACTCGTGCCATCACTGCTTGGTTGAAATATGTTAAAGTCGCGTCTATCTATCCCAGTAGAACAGCGGTCAAGCAGTAGCCCTTATTTATTCAAAATCTCTCTTAGTATGTGTAGTTCAAACAAAAAAGATAAAAATAACCATATAAACATATTGCGATATATAATATAATAAAACATAATACAATATGCCACGGGTTGGAGATTGTAAGAAAGGTAAAATCTATGCGATTAAGTCTCATCAAACTGATGAAATTTACATAGGAAGCACCACGAGAGAATTGTCCGCTCGTAAGTCAAACCATCGCTACACTTATGAACTCTGGAAAAAAGACGAAAAGAAACATAAATATTACTCCAGTTTTGAAATAATCAAACATGGCGATGCCTATATTAAGCTTTTGGAATAATACCCGTGCGAAACACTCGCCCAACTTAATAAAAGGCAAGGCGAATGTATAAGGGAAAACAAGTGTGTAAATAAATATGTCGCAGGTCGGAGTGTGAATGAATGGCACAAAGACAATGCTGAATATGTAAAACAACACAAACAAAACTATAACGAACAAAATAAAGAACATCTGGCCAAAAAGAAAAAAGAATATCGTGAGAAGCACATTGAATACTTTCAACAAATCGCTAAAGAATATAGAACCAATAATAAAGCAAAAAAAAGCAGAAACTGATAGATTATATCGTGAAAAAAACAAAGAACATCTAAACCAACAAGCACGAGAAAGAGGTTCTGTTAGAGTGCAATGTGAATGTGGTGATTTTCCAAGAAAGGATAGTATTTCTAAACATAGAAAAACCAAAACTCACAAAAGAAACATGGAGGCACTTCCAATCGGTTTATGTTTGATAGGATTTTAATTTAATTAGAATAATATTTTTTGCTATATATAGCCATGTCATTTACGATCTCTAACTTAGAAGACGAAAAGCGAACCCGCAAAAATGTCCTCCTTCGTGTCTCCTCAAGTGATAAAACAGAATCAAAATCCGCTTCTACTCACAATGGCCGTTTCGTCGTTGATCTACCAGCAACTGGTCGGAATATTGATATAATCAGTGCTTATGTCGTAAAGAGTATCTCTATCCCAAATGTTTTCCCAAACATACCGAGTTATGCCAAAACTCTTACATTAATTAAAACAACGGGATCCGCTACAAAAGAAACGGCAATCGTAACAGAAAATCAATACACCATTGATACATTTATTACCGCCCTTCAAACTGCGATTAATTCAGCAATTACCCCTAACTCAGTAGTTATAACTTTGAACTCCGTTAATAAATTGAATTTTGCATTCACTGGTGATACGTATGCTTTTGATTATGATAATAGCACTATTAGCGACAAGATAGGACTAACTGCCGATATCTCGGCCTCGGCGAGTGCCACAATGCAATCTATAGTAAATCTAATCGGTGAAATGGCCGTTTATGTTCATAGCCGTGCATTGAATCAGGCTGGGTTAGTTGAGGCAAATGGGAATTTCTCTGTCGTTGGTAAATGTAACTTAGATAAGCCCTATGGAGTTCAATGTTATTTTGAATCGTCAAACGATATTGCCGATTATGTGCCATTTAATACAACAAAAAGTTTAAGATCTATTGATATTGTCATTATAAATGCGAGTGGAAATGTGCTTGAGGTTCCTTTAAACTTTGAGGTTAGTATTCTTCTCAAGGCATATCATGATTAGGTAAAAAAGAAAATATAAGATATAACGTCATTCATAGAAAATTTAGATGTACTATTCGTTCTGATAAAAAACATCAACTTACGACGGCAACAACAATATAAACAACAAATTCTCTGCGATGCCAGTATTGACCAGTTTTACAAATATTTGAAGAAAAATCACGCACAACTAACCGAAGAATTAACAAAGGATAAAGATTTTGAATATATTAAAAAAATGTCCATAGAGATAGAAAATAAGGTTGATGCTTGAGAATAAATAAAGCATTATTTTTTTAAAATCTGGTCTTCAATCCAGTTTAATGAAGCATAGATATTAGCAGTTCCACCGCTTGTATTTTGTGCAGATACGGTAAATGTCTTGCTTGGTCCTATCTTGACACTATATTGAGACAAATCAATGTATATGGATGAACCTCCAGACAGCACATATGTAAGTATCACACTTCCGCCCGTTCTTGTAGTTCCTGCCGTATCTACTTCCGCCAATGATGTGGTGGCGTCGTAATTTGAATAAGAAGGTGTTCCTCCCAATGTAGCATTAAGAGCAATTCTCGTTATACATGTTTTAGTGTCTGAATTGCTGATACATAAATTCTCAAAGTATATTATGTTATAGTTTGTTTTGCTATTAAATGTGGCGCGGTTTCTAATGGTAAATATAGTATTCTCAGTTGATCCTATACTCTTGACATTATCATACGAGTTAGTTATAGCAATAGTCCGATCAATATTCCCTTCAACTGTCAAAAACATGCTCGCCGTTTTCATAACAACGGATTGAAGGCTTGACGAATATGCCTTCGCATAAATAGCAAACGCCGCCTGATCTACTGATGGAGTAGTAGCAGTGCTCGCATATTTAATTGAATGAATTACTTCCATTCGCCCAGTTCATGGGTTTTCAATTTTGAATGTAATTTGACCGCTACCCAGATATTGAACAACTATTTCAAACACATTTAATTTAGTAAAATCAATCGAGGGGAAGTTTCCAGTATTATTACATTTATCAACATTCCAAGCATATTGACTAACCACATTTTCTACATTTCCCGCCGTTCTTACGACAGACATCCCAAAGCTTGATTGTCTAAAACGTGAATTGTCTGCTGGTGTGCCTATGCCAATATCGCAATTGAAACTATCTGCTGCAATAGATGATGGAAACAATGCGGAAAATCTAGCAACTAAGCCCATACCACTTTTATATTTGGCTCGTTCAATAGTCGTGATCTGTGCGGTTGAATTACCTAAGGCCGATGTGGTCAAAACCGCCATTGAATTAGCAGATGATACCACCCCGCCATTTGTTTCGGTTTTATCAAAAAATCGTGTATTAATACCATATGTAAATACATTCTGTAATACCGGCGACAAAGTGGCCGTTCGCAATTCTCCGAAGGCAGTTGTTGGTAAAGCATCTTTTATGCTATCTATTGATAAAGAAGAAGATGACGATGTAGTTGATGACGACTGGGTATTCGTGCTTTGACCAAAAAGGTTCATTTTATATTTTATATAATATAAAATATGTCGGTAATAATACGAGAGCTCCCAAGCGATATAGTTGGACACATAAGAACATTTGTTTATTCAGAAATGTCCCAGCAGAATTATAAAAAAGAATTTTGTAATATATGTGGTTTGTCTAGCACATTCCAATCGCATCCGCCTATTATAGCAGTTGATGTTGATAATGTAGATGGTGTCCAGTTTTTCACGATCTGTTCTATTAATTGCTACAGACGAGAGTCTAATATTAGGGCAAGATATCGCGAACCGCTTTTAATCGTTGTTAAATATTAATCTTTTTGAACTTTTTGTTAAATCCTCGTGCTTCTTCTTAATGGCTTTGTTTCTGCCGATTGTTCTTCTTGTTCTTCTTGTGGCGCTCCTTTTTTCTCTTTGATAAACTCATTAACAATAACGGCTCCAATCCCGCTTATCTTTCTTAGTTTAGTATTTGTTATTCTTCCCCCGTGATCATTGTAAATCTGCTCAAGCAATTTATACTTATCATCTCTGCTCGCTTTTTTTTTCCTAATGGTTTGTATTTGCTTTCTGCCGTGTCGTTTTCGCTTTCAATTTCATTAATATTATTTAAATTCAGACACAAATCTATCTTTCTTCTTAACTCTTCTAATTCTGTTTTAATGCATTCTGCTTTTATTTCAGAAGGATCTAGCATATTCACCCACGAATAACTAAAACTAGTAAGCATATCACCGTGACCAAGAACATTAGAAACCCATGTATTAAAATTCTCTCATTTCGGATTGGCAATATTACTATACGACAAACTAGCATATAGTTTCCGCAACATACTACTTTTCTGTGTGTATTCCGATAGCCAAGGGAAGATTTTAATAATTCTTTTATTTAGGTCATTATTCTTTTGTTTATCAAGCACACCCTCGTTGTTGATGATAACTGCTCCCTTTTTCTTAAAATGATTCCGTATGGAATTTACTTTTTCTATGACGAACGGGGGAGTCAAAAGGACGACAGGTCTCTCAGTCCAATTCTTTTCTTGTCCTTCTCTTTTCTTTGCTAGGTTATTTACCCTCAGCCAAGAAGGTTTATCTGGTATTAATTCATATGTGTTTTTATCAAATATTTCAACAGGCCTTGCCCCAATTGCTATCATCAAAGCAAGTAATTTTAGATAAGGGTCATTACTTAGTATCATATCATTCATTTTAGCCATTACATCACGAACATCAATCTGTATTTTTTGTTCATTTTTGGCTTTGACATCTTTCTTATACCACTCAACAATATCAATCCGCTCGTCTTCATTCAGATTAAAATACTTATCAAGTTTGCTCATTTCATATACTTTTTCACTTTGATGAGGCTCTATTGCTTTTTTTCTTACCTCAGAAAGTCGTTGTCTTCTACTGTTCAAATTGCGATACACAATAGCATATTTCGAATATATGATTTTTAATGCTTCAAGCACTTCTTCATCACTGGTCGGTGTGCTAAATAACGATATAATAGCATTATGAAAAGCGACACTTGGTTTCAACTCACTATCGTAGAAGTTGGACACCACTTCATAAATTTTATTTTCAGTAGTAGCAACTTTTAACTGCCTAACAAATTTCCTGTCATGTTCGCTCCACATCTTAGTGTATATACGACAGGTCTTATGTAATTATATTATTTTAATTATTTTAAATTATAAATCAGCAATACCCTCAAAAAATAATAAAATGTTGTTAAAAACGACTTGGAATGCTGAGATTAATAGTAGCAATCCGAGAGAGAGACGGCCGTGTTAGTATTAATCGGTTGCCAACGTCCGAGTCCAACCCTTTTTTAAGAAATTTTTGGAGTGTGTAGTAGAGAGTACCCCCCTCTCTGAAAATTTACTTTTTTAAAATAAAAGGTTGAACATCCTGGACAGGTTAAAATATAGTTAATCGGAAGAAGAAGAATATAATAAATACCGAAATTTAACACTTAAAAAGTGTCCAACTTTTAAAAACCCGACCTGGACACGGCCAACCATGGGGTTGGACACCCATAGGAGAAGACAATCACACTCGCCTGCTCTTATATTCCCTAGTTGAATTACATATTAAACATACACCTTATACTATGAATAGTATAAAGCGATATGAGCTATATCGTAGAAGAACTAAAGGTTTTCCTAAATGACCCCGATCCCCGACAACAACGATACAGGAAAAGATATGAAATGAAACATAAGGAGAAGATTAAAGAACAGCGAAAAAAGTCTAGGGAAAATAACAAGGAGAAGATTAAAGAGCATCAAAGGAAATATAGAGAAGCAAATAAGGACAAGATAAATAAACAGCGAAGGGAATATTATAAATCAAATAAGGATAAGATCCAAGAGCAACAGAGGAAATATAGAGAAATTAATAAAGCAATATTGGATAAATACAAAGAAGAATATATTAAAGAGGAAGAGGAACGAGCAGAGAAGCAGAAAGAGGAGCAGATGGAGAAAATGACGGAGGAGCAGAGAGAGGAGCAGC